>JAQGAK010004039.1:0-13203 GCA_034696945.1 Lipothrix lubbocki
AATCGTTTATGTTTTCGGCGGAGTTTATGTCTTTATCAGCGGAGTTTTTGTTGGCGGAAAAATTGTTGGCGGAATATGTGTCAGCGGAACTTTCTCCGCGGAATTATTTCCATGAACCGAAAATTGGCCCCAAAATTTTTTGAAATCTACGAGATTTTAATTTATAATTTGAAAAATTTTACAAATTGTGGGATTTTGCGTTGAAATTGTTTAGAAAATATTTTATTTTGAAGAAAAATCATTGAAACAATCAAGCATTGAAAAATCTTCAAAATTCTTGAACATTTGCATTAAAAAATCCTAGAAATCCTTGAATTTCGAACGAAAATTTGAAATTAAAATTTTGGAATTGCTAATAAAAATTTGCATGGAAAATTATTGATCATGAAATTATTCAAAGGATTACATTAATTTCTGGACGAGAGAAGGCGGAGATCCAAACGGATATTCAGAATGGATAGCCGACGCAGCTTATAATTCCTATTTAGTTGACGGAGACTTGGAATTTATCAAATCTCAACAAAAGGGATTCGCCAGAAATTACATTAACTGGAACAAGAATTACGATGCGAATATTGGAATGTATTACATCACTCCGCACATGGATGCCATGGAATATTCCTGCTCCTCCCTCCCCACGGACGACGACTTCGGTGGCGGATCCGGATTCCGACCCAGTTTCAATGCCGAAATGTACGCCAATGCCGTTGCCATTGCCAAGATGGCGAGGTTAAATGGGGACGAAGGAACTGCTGAAGATTTTGAATTTCGTGCGGAACAATTGAAAGCCAATATTTTGAATAAGTTGTATGACACTGAAAGGAAATTCTTTTATCATATGCAAAGGTATTAAGATTGCCATTACAAAACGCGTAATTTCTATAATAATGATGATTTAATAAATCTTCACAGGCCATTAAATAATTTATTACAGGCGCGCGCTACGTACGTTTTAAATATGAATGTGCATATTAAATTATTAAATTCCATTATTATCTTTTTCTAGATTGGATAACCCGGAGCAAAACCTGGAGGAAGCACGTGAGGAAATCGGATTCTATCCTTATCGCTGGAATCTTCCCAATAATACCATTGATCATGCGGCAATCTGGGAGCAATTGTGGGATTCCCAGGGATTTTTCAGCGATTTCGGTCCTACCACTTGCGAACGTAGGAGTCAATATTATGATGGCGGACAGCCAATAGATGTGTGCTGTTGGTGGTACGATATTTTGTATTAATTTATTTTATATTAGTTTATTTTATATTAGTTTATTTTATATTAGTTTATTTTATATTAGTTTATTTTATATTAATTTATTTTATATTAGTTTATTTTATATTAGTTTATTTTATATTAATTTATTTTATATTAATTTATTTTATATTAGTTTATTATATTAATTTATTTTATATTAGTTTATTTTATATTAGTTTATTTTATATTAGTTTATTTTGTATTAATTTATTTACCCTTTCGTATGCAATCATCAAATAGGAATGGCAATTCCTGGCCCTATTCCACTGGAATAACTTTAAATTCACTGGCTTCCCTGATTAAAAACTACAACGTCCCATCAATTACTTCGGACGATTACTTCGACCTTTTGAAAAGATACACCCAAACGCAATTCAAAAATGGAATTCCTTACGTTGCAGAATGCCATTCCCCAGAAAAAGTTCATTGGGTCTGTGATCATTTGTAAGTAGGAAATAATTCATTGAATTTTTATAAGTTGGCAAGTAATATTATAATAAATTCATATTCCAATTTATATTTTACATGTTGTTAAATTGTAATCTAATTAAATTTCAGCAATCATTCCGAACACTATGCCCATTCAACTTTCACCGACAACGTCCTCGCCGAGCTCATTGGAATCGAACCGCAAGAAGGCCAAACATTAAGGTTGAACCCCTTAGTCCCAAAAACATGGACACATTTTGCAGTGGAGAACCTGAAATACCATGGCCATGAAATTTCCATTATGTACGATGTTGATGGCAGTCACTACAATAGCGGCTCAGGGTTCAAAATTTTCTTGCATGGATTGCCAATATTAGAACAGTCGTCAGTTACTCCGGTTGAAGTTCAAATCTTGCCACCGATTGTTGATGAAACTGGTAAAAATCGGAAGGTTAATTTGGCCGCGAATGTGGAATCGTTTGGTTATCCGAGACCAGATGTGAGCTACAATGGGCCTAGTTCCAGTCCTTGGCAGGCGATTGATGGACGAGTGTTTTACGACTACGTTCCCTCTAATCGGTGGAGTAACTGGGGCTCCGGCAATCCGAGCGACTGGTTTGCTATTGATTTCGGCCCTGGAAGAGTTAAATTAGTCAATGAAGTTATGTTGTACGTTTATTCGGATGTTGTTACTGGAGAAGGCAAAGATGGTATTAAATTTATTTATTTTATGTTTTCGCATTATTTTATTTTGTGTTATTTTGTAAATATTTTGTATTTTCGAATTATATGATTTTGTATTAATTTGTAAATATTTTGTATTTTCAAATTATTTTATTTTGTATTAATTTGTAAATATTTTTTTCGAATTATTTTATTTTGTATTAATTTGTAAATATTTTTTTCGAATTATTTTATTTTGTATTAATTTGTAAATATTTTGTATTTTCGAATTATTTTATTTTGTATTAATTTGTAAATATTTTGTAAATAGTTTGTATTATTTTGTAAATGTTTTGTATTATTTTGTAAATATTTTGTATTATTTTGTAAATATTTTGTACTATTTTGTAAATATTTTGTACTATTTTGTTAATATTTTGTACTATTTTGTAATTAATTGGTATTACTTTGTAATTATGTTGTATTCTGGAATTTAGATTGCCCGATAAAAATGGAAGTTCAATATTCAAATGGAGATACTTGGACGAACGTAGTGAATCCGACTCAGTCGCCATCCCAATGCAAACCGAATTCGGTTAACAAAATTGAATTTGAGCCCGTACGGACGCAAAAACTCCGAATAGTGTTCCATAGAAACGTTGAACAAGACTATTATGTTGGTGTGACGGAAATTGAGATCTGGGCACCGGGTCCGCAAGATGGTGTGTTCGAAGCTGAGGATGGCTTGATTTACGGCTCGGAGGTATATTTCCAATTATTGGGATATTAATATTGTTTAATTTGGGTTTGTGATACCAATAATATAATTTTATTTTCGACAATGTAATGATTTAATTTCAGATCATTGCATCTCCTCTGGCGTCATCAGGATCCTACGTTGGTCGTATCGATGGTGGCGGTTCCAGTGTGGAATTCACTGGAATTTGGCAAGATAATCCTGGCACCCGCACAGTTAGAATCTTCTATGCTAATGGTCAGGACAACGTTGCTACTCACAACATTGTAGTAAATAATGATCACAATGTAGTTGCTTCGTATCCTACTACGGGGGAATGGGGACGATTTGAGAATTCTGTCACCGTTGAAATAAATTTTCAGCGTGGAAATAATGTCCTTATATTTTACCATGGGGATAATTTCGCCGAATTGGATAAAATTCAAGTGCTGTAAACTCAATTTATGTTTATTTCCAGGTGTTGTCGTAATGACTTCTACATTCATCTTCTTCAATTCGAATGCAATATTCAATTCAATTCCTGTAGTATTAAATAATGAAGCTTAAAGAGAGCAAGTGAATTCGATTGCACGATTTTTTATTAAAAGAGGTACAACTGTATAAATTTAGTAGCTTCAAAGAAGTATGTAGTTTATCAAGGAACTAATCAGTACATAGCCTGAAGAACTTCAAATATCTGTAGTAATATGTTAATCTACGTTTAAAGACTTCCAAAATTTAACACCCATTGCATAAGGTTCTGGAATCATTGCAGTGTTGGAATCAATGTTTAATAATTTTATGAGATCCGCGTTCTCATTAGCGTCTTTGGGTATTGGCTCCCATTCTGTACCGAAAATGCTACCGGGATTTCTAAACGTAAAATATACATATAAACATTTCAATTTAATGCTGCAAAGTTATTTTAATGATTGCAAAAATAATGTATCGCATACCCATCCCGAGCAAATGAAACCCACGCCTTGACCAGAGCTTTTGACATTTCGTAATCTTTATGACCAGGTCGAATGTCCGAAGCAACGTTTGGCAGGTAAAAGAACAAGGGTAAATCATCAAAATGTCCACCTCCTGAAAGAACAATAAATTAATTAAATATGTAAATAATTAAATTTATAATATAATAAATTAATAACATATAGGTATATAATGTATAAAAATAATAAACAATAAATAGTAAATAAATAATAGCATATAATGTTATTATACTTGATATAAATGGTATAAAAATACAACAGAAACCAAAACCAATACACAGAATTCAAAGCGGTTCATGAAGTTATGCTTGCAACCATTTGGCAAATACGATTGAAACTAATAAAGACCGGATAATTTAGAATTAATCCAATAGGTAGATAGATATGAAACAAGATTTTAAATAAAAATTACGAAAATCAGGTTCGCTCAGTCCGAGTGCTCTCCTGGCAAAAAATCTCGCAGCAGAGTATCCGAGTCCTAACCATTTGGGCAAGGACGACGGCATTTGGTACACCATGTTAGCAAAGGAGTACTCCGTCCTGTAGGAGAAATGATAAGCGTAAATAGTTTCAGTGCTCGCCAGGAGTCTGATTGCATCAGACATGCCTTCATAGAAGAAGCGATCGGAAAGGGCTTGGGCGGCCAATCGGAAGGTTGAATAGTCCAAGTTCTCCTCGCCGAAGTAATGATTCTTGACAAGTACTGAAATATTGTCCCTGGCCGGGTGGTCAGTGTAGTCGAACATCAATGGACAGTAAACGTCCCATAAGGTGTTTAAAGCTTTGATGTTGTATTGTTGGAGGAGCACTGTAAAACAAATATTTAATATATAGTACAAACGTTATATTATTTTTTGACTATTTTTATACGTTAAAAAGATTATTTGGCAATTTTTTTTATTTATTACTATTATTTATTATCAAATTAATTATTTAGGAATATTAAGAAGATATGTATAGCATACTAAAAATTCCCCAGAAAATCACTTACAAACTACGAAGACTTGAGATTCCAGAGAATTCGTTCCAACCATCCAAGGGACTTTTGTAGCTTTACCATCTCGTATTATATTCTTCGGCGTATCAGACAGAAACGTATTTTCATCATTGACTGCTTCCACCGTCGGGGTATAGACGTCTTCCATGCCTTCAAGCAAGTGCTGATTTAAAAAAAAGACAAATTTCAACTTTATAAATATGTACACATTCCACACACAATTTCTCCATCTTCTCAACTTCATCCCGGTTTAAATAGGATACTAACCAGGTATTTAGCATTCACTGTATTGAGATCTTCCGCGGGTAAGTTTCTTAAACAGTCGACTAATTCCTCGTTGTCAAACGTTGGGCAATTTAGATAGCCGCCAAGACGTTGAGATTGCGAAATCGGATCTTTTTTGAAGGCAAAATTGTTGAGAGCAGTTCCGCTCATGGAAATTATTCGGTGGAATAAGCCTACAATAAATACCAGAAAATTTATATTTTTCGCTAAACAAAATCTTCGTTGAAAATTGTAAGAATTGTTACTATTTATTTTACAATGCTAATTCATATATTTTCTGTATTTTTGATCCAGTTTTCCATTGAATTTGAAAATTGCAAATGTAATGGTCAGTTACCTTTTGACATTGGTGACAAAGCATGGTATTGGGCTGCGGAACCCCCAGCACTGCTTCCCATAAGTGTAACTTTATTGGGATCGCCTCCGAAAAACGCAATATTTTCCTGGACCCACCGCAAGGCGAGATTTTGATCTTTCATTCCCATGTTGCCCCGGACCGTCTCGTCGCCAGTGTTTAAAAATCCTAAATATGAAATGGTTTAGAAACCTAGGTTACCATTGGATCTTTAAATAATAATTATTTAAATTAAATCAGAAATTCAATATAGATATTATTCGGAAATGAATTACGCATGGTAGAAATGCTATAAAAAGTTTTGATTGGTCATATATTTTGATTATGCTTTTTACCAAAAATTCCCAAGCGATAATTCAGCGTGACAATGACGACATCCTCATCCATGAAATATTTGGCATTAAAGACGTTGCTATATCCGCCCATGAAGACCCCTCCATGAAAATATACAATTACCGGGAAAAGATTTGTTGCATTTTGGAGTGTCTGTATAATCCAAGAATCAGATCTTAAACGTTTATTCATCGTAATCATATTCATTTTATGTAGATAACTGGCCATTGAAAAGCTTTTTACTATATGTGTAATTGTAAATACCAAATGCCATTGCATATTCTGTATTACTATTTTATTTCATGAACAGGTTTTTTTAGGCGTTTAAATAATTTTTTTTTACTATTACTTACATTTGGAGTTTGAACATTCAAAAACAGGCAAGACTCGTTTCCGACCGGGAGCTCAGCCAAGTATTCATACTGAAGGCAAAATGCCCCGTAACTTGTGGCGTCCCACCATCGTTTCCAGGGTTGTTTTGGTACCGAAGGCTAATAACCATAAAAGTGTTCAAAAAAAAATTTTAAATCCTAAAACCAATTTTATTGTGTACTGTAACTGATATAATATTTTAACATTTCCGCCAAGTTTTTGACCGCACTTTTACGAATTTTCAAGATATTTCATGCCCACAGTACAGTATAGATTTACTAAATGTTCAGGATTTTTAAATAATTTTTAACAAGGGACACTTGGTTTTGATTTTGAAACACAGTTAAAGCAAACTATGAACTACATACCTCAAAGCGTAGCTTGCCAACAGGAGGTTCCGCATAAGGGATTCCCCGAAATGCCGTGAAACGTCTGCCATTCCTGCTGTGCCTAACTATTCCCACCAATTTCCCTGGCTTAATCGTCACTTCTGCCGTCTCAAGCTGAAACAAAGACGCTCCTGAAGCCGTAGGTAAATCACTGCTAAAAACTATCAGGCAAGTTATGATAACACTTGTAACGGTGAAAACTGGTAAGGGTTTCATTCTGCCACCACTTGACTATGATTTAATACTTTATGTAATAAACTCTGCTTTGTATCATGCACTGGCATTGAAAATGGCGATAATTAATTGTGCATAAATTTTCTGCGAATATTTAGATTGTTATTTCTTATTTATTTTAATTGTTAAATTATTTATTTATTTAACTATTTATGCATTTGTTTAATTATTAATTAAATATCTAATTAAGTAATGAGTATTTTGGACAGATAGGCTTATATGGCAGTCTATGAGCCTTAAACTCTTTTGATGCACTACTGAGCTTAATTTAATCTTGTAAATTGTGAAGATGCTTGTAATTTACTACACAGGTTTCAGTATTTCTCCCTTTATTATTCAAGGATAATAGAGTGAGTTCCAACGCACGTAGCCGCTTTCTTGTTTTTTACAGTAAAATTACCTATCTGCATTTATATTATTTCCAGTAGAATACTGTAGGAGTATCTCACAGCTATAATAATATAATCTCACATATTATTACTGGACGCACCTTCCTAAACATCCTTCAGTTTTTTGTTGTTGTGACGCTGGAACCACTCGCAATATACCGTGATTTTAATTATTCAATTGAGAGAATTTATTGCGGTGTCGGTGCAGGTGCCAAAGTAACACTTTGTAAAGTAAAGTCAACAACTTGTTTTCATTATGATAATTATTTTTTCCTTTTGCATACAGTTTCAAACATACTTGCTGTGTAGCATTTAGGATAAATATATAACGTATAAATATATGCATCCGTAATACCTTGATTTTTATCATTGCTGAGATGGGGAAAACCTGTTTCTCTGCAGTGATTCTAAAGTTGGAATGTATTTTGCTGTGTTACTTTTTCTTCTACAAAAGAAAAAAACTATGCTGGAAGCAAAAACTATTTGCATTGGATAAAATTACTGTATATGAATTGTATTGGGTCGTAACTTCCATTTTTGCATCTCGTACTTTTGTTTCTTACAGTGACTGTATTCAGGCTAATCTTAATAAATATGTGAATCAAATATTGCTGTTGTTATGTGTATTTATTTAAAAATCCAAAATCCCTTTAATGTTTGTCGAATTTATTTGCTTCTTCGTCCTAAAAGTTTTCGTGCTTAAACGTTGTGTGGAACAAAGGGTTACAACAGCAATCAAATTATCAATACAAATTTACATTTTTTTTGCAAAATGAACGTTTCTTTGATTTATGATGATTTGGCAGATAGTAATGTTAGGATGGTTAAATTGTTTCGAAATTTAATAAAAATAAAATTTTAACTTGAAATATGCTGATACGCAGCTTATTTATTACCTACCCGTTCTACAGTTTAATGAAGTTATAATTTATTATGTGCATTACAAATAGGATTTCCTGTTTATATATAGATTCTATGGATTTTTGTATAAATATGCTTAAAATAAAATTAAGTATTTAAACAGTTTTGGCTTGGTGCATAATAATGATTATACAAATAGAAGTTCAATTTCCCGCAAACTTTTCCCAGCTGTTTCAGGTACACAAAAATTACAAAATATTAAGCCCAGAAAACTAATTCCACTGAATAACCAGTAGCAGCCATAAGGATTCAACGCAATGAGGATGCTCTGGAAGAATTTGGCCATTAAAAATGCCAAGAACCAGTTGAAGGTCATTGCAATGGCTGTAGTTACACCTAAAATTATTTAACAAATCTTGTTAGCATTCTTAAAAAAAGTTTATATTATTTAAGTAAAGATTGTACACCAATATTTGTTTTACCTTTTCCTTCAACTGGAAGCATCTCTCCCTAGAAATAAAATATTATTACTATGTAAAACAGCGTTAATAATTTGTCTATATTTATTTTGACCGACTTTAAAAAAAAATTAAATAAATTTAATAAAAATCAAGTAACTAATTTTTTTTAAATTTTACCATTAAAACAAATGGTAAAGTAGCCATGCCCAAATTAAATGAAAGAATATAAACGAATAAGATAAGCAGAGGCAACCAGCCCAAATTGTTTAACTGATCCGCATTTGTTTCTTTGAAATAGTAGTACGCGCCGAAAGCCAAGAGACCAATTGTGATTCCAAGCTCCGACAACATAAGAAGAATCCGTCGTCCGAACCGTTCGACAAATAAAATGTTGACAATGATGAGGAACGTCATTCCTACTACACTGATAATAATCCCGGATAAATTCGCATCTATACTCGTCCCGGCGCTTTTAAAAATGTCCACCAAGTAAACTGTCACTGCTGTGATGCCGCACAACTGCTGAAATAGCATCACCATCATAATGATGAATATGGGTTTTAATATTCTGCTGGTTAACAATTCTCTGAACTTTGTCTTGGTCGGATTAATGCCACGAATGCTGGATTCAATCTGAAAAAATTGTCAATACCACAACAGTAATTTCACTAAATTATCACCAAAATATTTAAAAAGGGGAATATAAATAAACATTTGATAAATATATGGTGAACTAATATTTCACTTTCTATTTTAAAGCTGTAAAAATTCATTTTGTAATTTTATTTACCAATTCAAGTTCTTCTTCAACCTGCGTATGATCTTCTGCCCCTCGCAACCACATTAAAGATTTACGTGCTTCAGCCTTCTTTCCTTTTAACAGTAAATACGTTGGCGTTTCTGGTATAAAACACACTCCTACGGCAATAAATATTGGAATGGCAGCACAAATGAACGTCATTGTTCTCCAGGATGAGAAACTGGCTAGTATGTATCTATTAGCAGCAAAATCAATCTTCAATTTTAGAATTCTTGTACATTTTGAAAATATTACAATAATTTTCTATTAAATTGAACACCAATTGCTGTACTAAATGGAAGAAGTTGCGAAATTCTGAAAGTTTTTAATAGGAATAAATTTAATATTAAAAGAAACAAAATTTAAAACTCGAATATTGTTAGTTTATGAAATTAACTTGTAGCAACTCCAGTTTAGCAAGGCAAACTTTAATTCCTTAAATAAACTTAACACAAAAACAACGCCCAAACCACTTGCAATGCCCGTAAAATTGATCAGGATGCCCCGAATATTATCTTGCGCTATTTCACTTGCGTAAACCGGGACCGTCAGGGTAAAAGATCCTCCACAGATACCTGCGAATAATTACTTGCAATTTACTTTTGCGCATTAAAATAATAAAAAGGTATCAGATTTACAGAAAAAATATTATAGTGCATTGCTTTTTACCAGAAATAAATCTACCAACCAAAATCCAAGTGGTATCCGGAGCCAACGCAATGCATAACCAGCCGGCGACAAATAATGGCGACATAGCCAGCATAGTCCACTTCCTTCCAATTCGCTGAATTAAATACCCGGAGACGAACCCCGAAAGCATGTAAGCTAGCTGTTAAATAATATCACAAGAACAGTCCAACCAAAATCAGTTGACATTAAATCTTCAAAACTTCAAACCAATTGGGGGAAAAATCTCATTTTTGTATATTATTGCTTTCTTTCTTACCAGGGAAAGTGACGAAATCCAACTCGCAACTTCAGAGTTAACTTTGAAGTTATCAAACTCCCCATGTAATTCCATGTCCGGAAGTGCAGGAGATGGCCATCCGAGCGTGCTGCCCAAGCAAAACGCTCCAATGGAAGCTGGAAAACATGTTTTAAAACCCTAAATTGTATTTTATTCAAATTAAATTCCAATTTAAATGCATAAAATCCATTGCTTAACCAGCATGGAACAACTCACCCGTCATCGCAGCCATGCATTGCGGAAACACCCGAGGCTTCCATTTCTTATTTAGAACTGAATATTCCGATGCATCCTCGCCCTCAAGTTTGGTGTAGCCAGAACGGCAGAAAATTTGAGAAAGGGATTTTATTTTTCCTGTCATTTTTGTATCAGAGCACCCGGAAAAAGTGGGAGCACAACTGTATTGTCAACTTGACAATGAATATCGTAGTATCTTCACATTTTAATTTTTTAATGAATAATCGAATGTGCACGTGAGTATTTATTATCTCATTTCCAGGAAAACTTATCAGGTTTTTATCGCATTTTGGCTCTTCAGCATGCTGTATGGTAATTGTGTTAGATATAACAGATGATGCTTGACTTTATAACATTGCTGTATACGCAGAATTTAGAATTTTATCATTTCTGACGAAAGTCATTAGCAAAAGTTTAATTATTTGTGTATCAGCAGTATTATGGATTAAAGAGAGACATCATCCTTAATTTATTATTACAAAATAACCTCATGACAAGAATATTTGTTTCGTACCCAACTACAAAAATACTAATTACTATAAATGCAATAATACCATTATTTATTATTAGTGAGGGTAGTATGTCCCACTATTTAAAGTACTCCTGAATTTCTAGTAAGCTCTTGCCCCTAGTTTCTGGAACAAATATCAGGCAATATAGCATCCCCACGAAACTCACAGCAGCGAATAACCAGTAGCATCCATAAGCTGTCAGTGCAGTGAGCATGTTTTTGAAGAATTTGGTTATTAAAAAGCCTAAGAACCAGTTGAATGCCGTTGCGATTGAGGATGTCAGGCCTGTGAATGAATAAATTAAGCATTAAAATTAAAATATTAATTAAAAAATTCAGATACACTTTCTGAATTAATTCTTAAAAGAAACTACCGTCGCTCAACTATGAACTTTGAGAATGACATCAAAACATCATTTCAGATGCAATTTTACCTTTTCCTTTCGGTGGTAGGAGCTCGCCCTGAAATAAATAATCAAATACGAAATTAATTCAGAACTTTTACATCTAGATATTTGGAAAAAATGGAAAAACTGCATAAGTCAAAGAAAAGTAATTTTTGAATTGTAAAATACAATTAAATAAATACAAAATAATTTGTAAGCTTGTACGAAAAAATTACAAAATAATTAATACAAAATAAATTATACAATAATTAGATAATACAAAATAAATTGTAAAAAATCAATAATAAATAAACAATAAATTGCAAAATAATGAATAATAAATAAAATACACTAAAATGCATCTTGTAAGATACGTTTACAATATTTATAAACTCATTTTTTACCATCATCGTCCAAGGTAAATTGCCCACTCCGAAGTTAAAAGCAAAAACGTACATCATCAAGCTCGTCAATGGTAGCCATCCTAAACTGACAACTTGCTCCGGGTCACTGTCTTTCAAGTAAAAGAAAACTCCGAGACCGACGAGACTAATTGTCATGCCGAATTCGCACACCGCCAGCAACGTCTTTCGTCCGATTCTGTCCACGACTAAAGAACTCGAACACATCGAGGCCAATATCACTGTTCCGACGATAATCCCGGATAAATTTGCATCTAGGTCAGTCCCCGCATCTCTAAAAATATCCACGACATAAAAAGTGACTCCGTTGATCCCGCCCAACTGCTGGAATAGCATTAGCATCAGTGAGATACAGAGGGGTTTTAGCACCGATGGGGTAAATAAATCTGTTAATTTAGTTGTATCTTCGCTTCTGTCAATGCTTGCTTCGATCTAAATTTTAAGCAAAGCACTTAACATAAATTAAAGAATTAAAGATTAAATCATACAAGCTTTTACTCAAAATCGAAATTATTATTATTTTTCAGTACTGATTTCAATTCTTCTTCAATCTCGCTCTCATATTTTGCCCCTCGCAGCCACATTAAGGATTGCCTTGCTTCAGCATTTTTGCCTTTTACAAGTAAATACAACGGAGTTTCAGGCATGAAAATCATTCCGATAGCGAAGATCACAGGAACGACGGAACAAATAATGCTCAATGTACTCCATGATACAAAGCTCCCAGCAATGTAGCTGCGATGATAAGAAAATGCGATTACAAAATATTTGATAAATTAAAACCCATTGGGGTACGTATGAAAAGTGCTGGGTAATGTATTCTTGCCAATTTTACCATACACAAGTAAAATCCCTGCACCGATTCCAATACCCATGCAATTTGCTACAATCCCACGAATGTTATCTTGCGCTATCTCGCTAGAATACACTGGCACAGTTAGTGTGAACGAACCTCCACAGAATCCTGCATAAGGAATGGGAATGTAAGAATGTAACCAAAATATAAATAAATAAATAATAAATATATAAATAAATAAATAATAAATAAGTAGGTGCATATAGGAGTTGAGCATAGCTAGTGGAGTATGTATATACCCTGTGAGTGTTTCCATATAACTGCCTGG
>JAQGAK010004040.1:0-13194 GCA_034696945.1 Lipothrix lubbocki
TTCGTCGTCCGTGGTAATATAGACCACACTGCCACATTAGTTCTTTTTCGACTTGAAAATACACCGGTTGATCCGAATCCAATTTCTTATTCGGGCTCGTGTAAAGCACGGGGTTGAAATGAGAAGAACTTTCGTAGGGCTTTATACAATCATATCTTTTGGAGAAATAATCGAAATTCAGGAGATCACTCGCAGGACAACACTTTGGAATACATGGCTTGCCTTGACATAATGACTTGTTTGATGATTCGGTCGTCTCGTCAAAATCTTCATGCAAATATTCAGACAAGCTTAATTCTGCAAATATTACATTAAGTTGTACAATAACTAATATGATTTTTAGCAACATGTTTGTGTTTGTCGGTGTCCTGCTTCTTCTTTTCCACAGAGGAACAACTAAACATCACTTGTGGAAATCGAGAAAATTGTGCAAAGATTTCTGCGAATGAAAGTGAAGAAAACCACATATCAAAACTTTGTATTGAACAGCTTAACGTTTCTATAACTTGAATAATACACATTATGTGCATCGTGTTAGTTATAAAAAAATTCATTGGGAATAATTACACTTGGGTGGGCTTTAATTCATTATCGTCGCTGTCACTTCTATATTTAGTAATTCTTATCTTATTCCTGTGACATTGATTCATATCAGAATAAATTTGAGGTGATTCTAGGTATAACCGCAAAATTAATAAACCGCATGATATTGTACTGACATTGCTGCATTTTGGGAGAAGCTTTAATGGCTCATTGTACGTTTATAAAGATTATTAAAATTTCTATACATTCAACAAACAGTTTTAAAATCGTTCCCCTGGTCTATTCATTAATTTAAGCCCAAGATGTCCAGTACGACTGTCTGTCGTGTCTTTATTTATTGCGAGTTCAGTAGGTTCAGATAACTGGTTTAGGAAACTGAATGCATGAAAATGATTCATAAAAGAAAAAGTTGAACCTATGTAGCATATACAAATATTATGTTTTAAGAAAAATTACTTGATTAATTATATTGTTGGATACGTTTTGCTTCTGCTTTTTCGGTTTATTTGTTAAAAGCTTTTACAAGCTTTTTTAATAATTTTAATAATTTTTCGATTACAACGAACCTTGTGAAAATTAGCACTGGCTCGTTCCGGTTGGCAATGAAAAACATGAATGTATTCCGAATACTTGCTTAGATTCCGGTATTGAAGATGGCAATGTTAGCCTGTACTTGACGTTTCAGGATATTCCTATCTATGCTAATTTTTTAAACTGATTTTAAAAATTAGAGATTTGCCCAATATGCTAATTCTTCTGCCCAAAAATGTTTATTTTTAAAATTCTGCAAAAATGCAAACTTTACTGGGCGGGGTATTTTTAGAAAAGTGGGCGTAAATACAATAACATTTTCATTTTGTAAATACCATGTAATTTTGTATACACTTTTATTACTTATTTACTTCTATTTACAGGGAATTAAGACAACCCTAAAACGAACTGTCAGGAGAAAATGCCTAAAACTTCTACTACTCTGTTCTTATGGAAAAGTGAATTTATTACCCTAATGTGAAAACATGTGTATATATAAGTTTATTTTTGACAAATTATTTGCCACATGCAATCCAACCAATTATTTTTATATCCTCTATTTTCCGTCGGCTTTGTTTTTAATTCAGCACAACCATATGTATGTAAATATGTTTGTGGCTTTTAATGATACTGAATTTCTTAAACAACCCATGTTTATGAATGTTGTAACATGTTAGAAATGCAAAATCTGGCCCAAATAATTAAAAGCTTTACGAACAATTAAATCGGGTTTTAATTAGTGTAGATATATCGTTTTAAAACACAAGTATCATAAATTATCAAATCAACATTTCATTCTGTGCGTTATTACAATTCCGTGAATGGGCTTGGCTTTGTAGGACACCCAGTTCGGAATGTAAGCCGAAAATGTCATAAAACTTGATTTTTTGGCGTTTTCAAAATTTAATCTTATAGCGAAAAATATTAAATTAACTTAAAATGTAATTAAAACAACATTCGTGTTTGTATTCATTACGTAATCATACTTGATTATTTCTTCGTCCGAGGCCAATATTAGTTAAAGAAATATCATTGGTAGAGGCGGTGGTAGATGTGGTGTACTTCGGTACAATGGAAGTGTAATAGAAGAATTTCCCCTTTAAAGATTTTAACATGTTTGGTTTACTGACATGAATAGTAAAGATCAGGACAGCTTGCAAGCAGTTAACCATATCCAAGACAATCCAGAACCAGCTCGTGTCCTTTGCGTTGTTCACCCAAGCCATAATCTCAAATGACCAAGTGAATCCCATCACACAGAATAATTTCACTAGCAGCTCAAATCTGCAATAACGGTTCAGTAAAAATTGTGATGCAATATTTTAAAGCTACTAAAATGTAAAGAGAAATTAACAATTGCACTGGACTCTCGCTATAATAAAAGAGACCTCCATATAAGAGAACTCTCTCTGTAAGAGATCCTTTGGGCCCACATATCATACGTTATATGCATACCACCTCTCTCTATAAGAGAATTCCTATATAAGAGACTGATTTTGGTGATTTATAGCGTTCTCTTATAGCGGGAGGTCAGTGTATACAGCCAAAGCTGCAAAGTAATGCTAATCTGTACAAGTTATATTGAAGAAACTGCATGGACGACCGTTGGACAAAAGTAAAGAACATCAAAATATGCACCACGTAAGGAATATAAACAATCAGACAATAGCAGTAAAGGTTGTTAAAGCAGGAATTTGGTTACATCAGGTGGGAAGCAATAAGCAAATTGATCAGGTGAATGAGGGCCAAAGTAGGAGTAATTTAACAATTTAATTTAATTCCAAAAAAGGAGCACATTTAACATAGGTCATTAAACATTTAATGTTCATGAGAGAGTCCTATCTACCTGTAATTTTTACGAACTAGGTAGATTTTTCATCGAATCCTATTGCATTAATTGCAATTATTAACGTTAACGTAACATTCATCATTAAAGCGATCATGATTCACTTTTTGATAAAACCGAAATGTTAAGAATAAGGAAAAACAAAATGTTGTAAGCCAGCAGAAATTCGACAGAAAAAAGAAATGAGAGAAGATACAAAACGGAATGATTGATTAGTTTATAATAGATTATGCCTAATGAAAATATACAGTTGGAAGAGATGCAAAGTGGGTTGTCTCCGTGTGGACCTCACGACGAGGTATTCACTATCAACTCAGTCTCAGTGCAAGATTGAGTTATTCATTTAAATTGCATTCGAAACTGCAAATGTAGCTACTATCTTGTTTTTACAATTTCAGCTGCAAGGCAATTGTAAATTATACAGGAGCTATCCCGTCCCTTGACACTTAAAAATATGGCAATGGCAGATATACCACTTTGAAGCTAGACTATCGTAAAATAGCCCACCTTGCATCTCCGCCGACGTTATAAGTATGGGCAAGCGCGTAGCCAAGGGGGGGGGGGGCAACAGGGGCAATTGCCCCCCCTTGGGAACTAAAATATTAAAATTTTTAAACAAATAAATGCCAAAATTCATCCCTCTTAATACTATTTTTAAAAAGCATCAGTAATCTCAGAACCAAATTCTTTTTTAGCTCCTCAAAAATACCAAAAACGGATAGTTTGAATCCAAGCATACTCGTTTACAAACTAAATTAATTTTTCAACAAAGCTCAAATATTTAAATGGGAGTACCAATAGGTCTCAGAAGAGGGTTTCAGGTTTTTGAAGATTCAAACAAAACTGTTTGGCTGATTCATTACCATGGACGCAAATCAATAGAATATTAATTGACTACGAGTAGATTTTGGGGGTATAGAAGATTTCCACCTTATAATCTAAACAAAGCAAATGACGGGTAGAACTCAAATATTAAATCTGATTAACAATAAATACAACCTAGAAAAAAGTGGTATTGCGATAAATTTTTAGCACTTTTGGAATGTTGCGGTGCAAACCGTACGTGCATTAGAAATTCTTTGTTTAGGCTTAGGGTAACTTCTTATGCTGAATTCGAAAAAAATATGCATACGTGTTCGGTATCGTAATAATCGGCCAAATAGTTTTGTCTAAATTGAAATTCGTGAAACCCTTTTCCGATACCTTTGGCACTCTCATTTAAATACATGGGCATTGTTGAAAAATGAATTTCGTAACGGGTCTCCTTTGATGCAAACTTTCCGTTTTTGGTATTTTTGAGGAGCTAAAAAAATTTGGGTTCTGGACTTTCAGCATAAGTCTGAAATTACTGTGTACATATGTAGTGTTGGCAATCCGAAAATGCCAAGGCGTTTTGGGCATCTCGCCCGCCCAAAGAAATACGGCATTTTGAAGATTTTCAGTTGAGGGCAAAATGAGGGCATAATGACATATTGGGTAATGGCATTTTAGGCATTTTCAAGCAGGAAATCAAGCAAAATTTTGGACAATTTCAAAATTTCATGCTAATTTTTAAAAATTTTTGATAATTTCTGATTTTTTTCTGAATATATTTGCGACAAATATGTTTTTTTTGGATTTTATTTAATTATTATAACTAATTGTAATGAAATTATTAACGATAGTTTGTCTTTTGTACCATTATATTTATGTGTGGAATTTTGTGAAAAATTGGGAAAATGCCCAAAACGCCCGAATTCCTGCCCAAAATGCCCAGTTTCTGGCCAAAAATGGGCATTTTCAATAATCTGCGATGTGCAGATTTTTAGGGCATTTGCCCAGTGTACAGGGCATTTTCAGCAGGGCGGGCAGAAACAAGAGGGCATTTTCATTTTGCCAACAATATACATATGTACATAATTTTTGCCCTTGCCCCCCCCCCTTTGACAATTTCTGGCTACGCGCCTGTATACACGTATGTATTAGGATTAGGTGATTTTACTTGAAATTCGACCCCAAAATGAAGTCTCGATTTCGTTTTTAAAACGTTTGTATTCGATCCCCTATACAACAACGTCTTTTAAATTAAATCCAAACCATTTGTTACAGAGATATTCTTGACAAATAGTACTATAATTAGTTACAATTAATTAGCTAAAAAATTAGCTACTTCTGCTTATTAATTTCTTTCTTTACACTTCGTTACACAACCTATTAACAGTAAGCATTCTCTTAAAATATCAGTCACAGCCCATGGTTAAAATGTTGTTGAAGGGTGGAGAAAAGGTGTGTTAAAAAATAAATTAAAATTCAGTTCAAGAGCGGTAAAATGGGTTTTAATCGTCTTTTCGTATTATAATAAATTGCATGTAAAACTTAATTTTCAAAATTTAGATATTTTTTTGAAAAAACCTCAACCGAGTCTGACTAATTTATGTATCAATGTCACTAGTGACTTTAAGAATATGTATAAAAAATGTAGATAAAATCCTTTTGTTTACGAGTTATCTTAAGATTTGTAATAAACATGGAAAACTTCAAAATTTTACTAAATTTTGACAACAAAATCGCCTTTACCGATTTTGCTCAATATTAATACCAACCTTACAGGTTGCATCAGAACGTAAAACGTTTCGTGGCAAGTCATTTTATGCTGTATTAGTCATGTTATTAATAATTTGTTATGCATTTCATATATAATAATTATTAATATGTAGATTTCGAAGCATCTCTATGACATGCTGGATTATTTATGTTATTAATGAAATTTTGTGGGCTTCATATATTTAGTAATAATGTACAAAAATATAATATTACACTTGAACAATTTCGTGTTATTTCATGTAGGGTTCCAACCCTCTATTCCTACGATCCAGGTATACCTGGTTAATGCTGCCAGTAGTCATACGTCAAATAATTGCATTTTATTTCATAACGCGAGTACTTCTCAATATACTATTTTTACAATTTTGTATACGACGAATCCGGATACATGTTTGTAGAGCTATTCATAAAAACATGCAGCATTTCTGTCAGCTTCCGAGAAACTACTGTCTCCATTCTCACCACTGTCTACACTGTCACCACTCTCGAGAGTGGACATAGAACCGAACGAACGCTCAGTAAACTTAGAACCTTTGTCGTCTTCTTAGCCTTCTTTGGCAAACGTGTTGCTTTCTTCACTTCGTGTCGTGGACATGGTGTACGAGAAAATTCCGGAATGGAGTGGGTCTCAAAACTTATCCAGTCCTTGATACCTGGCTCTCAAAACTTGTAATATTCTATGCAACCTTCTGAAATGTACGGAATGTGTTATAACAGTTCCAAGCATTAAACTTTAAATGGTTTCAACGCATTTTCAACTTTACTCATATATGATGCTCTTGCCACTTGCCGAAGGTAGACTATAGCTTCATACAAAAGGAGCACAGTTTAATCTTTGCAGCATCCTCCGTAGAAAGTTTAAAGGGTCGAGACACAACGGGGGTCTTCGGGTGTCACGAAACAAGGTAGACCGTCCTCATCAAAGCCAGTAGTGACAACAATAAAATTAACATGCAAGCATGACACCAGGCCGACTTCCTACGGTCACAAACAAAACCGTAGAAACGATGCCTACCACTAACGAGGACGATAAAGAATTACCGTCAGATGATGACATTAGGGCTTCCTCTGTACCGTAGTGCCCCAATGCTCGCGTTGCCTTGGAACGACTGCCAGCGGCTCCACAGGCAACTTCACAGGTTCCAAAACCTTCACAGCCAGCTCCAGGTCATAGCTGTACTAACATACACGAACAGGTTACCCTCACCATATAGACTTCAAACTCTTTACATAGTATCTACTATATGATTAACATATAACTAAAACACATGCAGGTTAATAAAGTCTTGCGGGTTCCTCCTCTTACCATTGAAATACCGCCATCGAAAGGAAAGTACTACCTACTTTCAACATCACTACCCCCAATCTCAGGGCACTACAGGCTCTGAACATTACCCCGTCAAAACGAATGTTCAGAATTTAAAAACAAATTTTTAGGCAGACTTTGAAACCTCAACTATTTGACATAACACGTCAGTTCTTTAGGTTGTTATGATTATTTGAAGTATTGCAGAGTGGCCCGCTGAACTACGCGCAACACATGTGTATATGATTGGCAATCGCCTATCAGCGATAAAATCATTTTCCAGGTTCTTATGTTGATGTAAACATATGTTTTGGGGACGTCGAGTTTTGCCATATGGAACTTTGCTGCATGAGTTGCATCCTAATATAAGTACCTACTGAAATTTATATTTATACAAATTTCATATTGAAACCTGTTTAAAAACATTAAATATTGAAATTTATTGAAAAACATTAAATATTGAAATTTATTGAAAAACATTAAATATTGAAATTTATTGAAAAACATTAAATATGGAAATGTTTAAAATATTTAATATTGAAATTTGTTTAAAAACATTTAATATTAAAAATTGTTTAACAACATTTAATATTGAAATTTGTTAAAAACATGTAATATAGAAATTTGTTTAAAAAGCATTTAATATAAAAATTATTTATAATAATTAAAACAGATTACGTGGAAATAACAAAACATTATTGAGTACACGCAATGTTTCAAGAACAGTCAGTTTTCTTCGTCAGGCGAATTACGACTAAATATTAAATATTAGAACAAGCATAATAGTATTTTAAATTATTTCACAATTTTTTAAATAAATTGTTTTTTAAGTTCTGTCATTGTTGGAAGGATTGGTTGCCAGCAGTTGCTGAGTTTAAAACTTTGCTTCATTTTCATGAGCTTCTGTTTTGTTCGTTAAATGTACATTCCTTTTATTTTTCTTAGCGTTGTGAATTTTTCTTTTTCAAGAATTTTAAAATTTTGAAAATCTATTTCATGGGACTTGATTCTTATTGTATGTTTTGATACGGCTGAATCTTTGTTTTCAAGTTTTACATGCCTTTCATTTTCTTCGATCCGTGTTTAAATTGACGTCCCCGTTTATCCAATGTAGACTCTCACATGATTGACATTTAACCTGGTAGATGACATGCTGGTTTTTTACTTCTTTGTATTTCTGATTTCGCAAATACTGACTAATTTCTGGTAGTTTGTCCCGACATTCATGGAGAGGTTGAACGAGAGTAAACACCATGAAAAGGAATTTATTTAAAATAAAATGTTGGCTAAACTGAAACAAATTTCTCACAATTACATTTCCATGGTGACAGTGTATTTAGTCGTTAGGGACAATTCCGACGAATGTCGTTACGACGAAAGTGTATTCGAAGTACTTTACTAAGCAACGATTTAAACAGCTATCATCCTAACACTTTGTTCATTTGTTTTCCAAAAACAATTTGGCTTCGACTTACAAAAAGTAAGGAAAACTCAACAAAATTGAAACACTATATGTACGCACGTTGAGGTTTTGAAACACCATCAACAGATTTTAGTAACCAATTAGTAACCAAACATCCCTGTATTGTGTCGACCAAACACGATTTAGCAAGGACTTGCTCGACCAAGAAAGATTCGATAAAGCTGAAAAACTGACGTTTATGAATGAAAATATTAGTAAAAGAAAAACTGAAAGCACCAACATTTACAAAAATATTAATCATCTATCATTTTATTAAAAAACCAAATTATTCATAGTGTACAGTGCTCCAATCTACAATTCATTATTTATATCATCGTTTACATCCGTATGATTACGCTTATTACTACATTGTAGACAAGACACGACAGCCTTGCGTTGACTCCAAATTTGAAATATTCCAAATAATATTAAAATCGTTAAATCAACAATGATGGCAATGGAATAAATATTTGCGGCAGTTTTGAGCTCTCGTGCTTGTTCTCTAATTTCTACGAAATGCTTCGAGCCTAAAATCATCCAAACCACAATTACGTTGGCAAATTTCGTAAACAGGACGTAAAGTTGAAAAATGCGAGGAAACCAAACATGAAGGGATTCTTGCCGGTCAGTTATCTGATCAAAATTTCAAACGTGGTTGTACAAAATCATTTTAGTACTTGGCGCCATTATAGATCAAAATGTTTTGTATGTTCAATCGTTATTTTAATTACACTAAATTTAATAATTAAAAAAGAATAGTTCATACGAACCGGATTTCGAGTGACCAACAGAATCCACACAGTAATAAGTCCCGCGCAGAACGTTATACAACCCGGAATGACAATCCCGATGACACCACAAGTTTTCCATGGAATGACATCATCACAGAAATTATTCACACCGACTTTTAAGGCTACCAGGTCAAACCGAACGGTACAGTAATCTTCAGCTCGAGTAGCTTTCACGTAAAAATTACTGGCGACGCCAATGAATACAATGGCCGCTGCCTGCATTCGCAATTAAGCGCGGTAATATATGAATATTAATAGATTAATAGGTATTTAATTAATTTAACGCAGTAATTCAATAATAAATTCAAACTTACAATCTCATAATATGTTGTTACTAGCCGTTCCACCACTTCCTTGTCTTTACGTAAAGGAATGTATTCGTCATTGTCGACGGTTCTAGATTTTTTCGGTCTGCACATTGAAAAAACTTTGATCAGTTAAAAATCGCTTTACAACACGGAATAGTTTTGATCTTACTCAGTATGCCATTTATAAATTATGGGTTAAATATTTTAAATAAAATAATGTTAATGCTGCACAAGTTTTAGTTCAGAGTTATGCCATTCGCAATACAAAGCCTTCGATGAGAATTTGCTGTTATCTCTCGTGGACATTTATCTATGGAAATGAAGATAACTTAACTGTGTCAACATGGACGTATTAGTAGGCTTCAATCGCATTTATATACATATGCATTACATATTGAAAGGACTAATGAATAGGGATTATCGACAATAAACGCCAATACAACCAACGGAAAGTTCTACAAAATAATTCAGCATTATGCTCATACACGCTATATGTAATTTTGTGTGTTGTTTAATGTTTATGCCAGGAAACAATTTATTCCGAGGAACTTGCACTTGACCAAAAAAAATTTAATACAGAAAATAATAAATAATTTTAAATATCGTTACTGAGCAGTTGACATGCTTAAAATTGGGGATCATGAATATGTACAACTCTGAACAACAAATCCAAAGTAAACTCTATTGAATATGCACTTACAATTAGCTCGCAATTATTTTCAGCGAATATTCAGTGAATAGTGAAGACTTTTGCTATAACGGTCCTCTTTATATAAGGAGACTCCCTATAACGACTACAGCTTTATTGCTCTAGAAATAAATGTGCATAAAATTGTGACTCTTATAAGACCATGTCGTTATAACGGTCAATTGTAAGTTTAATAAGGTGATATGTACAAAAGGTTCCACTGTACATGTATGTCAAACTTGTAATTTGGAGTGAAAACGGGAACAACGTGCGATATTGTGCTTTGCATTGTCTTATTGTTGTTAAGGATCGTACATCCATTGTCTTATCGGCTATACAAACTAAAATATGAGCTATTTTCTTTTTGCAATGTAAATATCAAACCCATGGCATGAATGAATGTACCTATATGTATGTATGTGCTTGTATTTTAATGTGTAAATTAGGCATTCGAGACAAAATTAATTGACGATTATTAATTTGCTGACAGCAAACAATATAAAATGCCGGAGTCATATCCACACTTTAGTTTTACTCGTTTAGCTTTAGTTAAACTAATATATCACTGTCTCAGGACGGGGAAGAAGCTGATATAAATTCTGCAAAATCTATCGTTGACCTTGAAGATTTCAAAATTTTGGAGCTACAATTTGTTAAAAATGTGAGAGAAAATTTTGATAAATTGCCACAAGATTCTGATCTGAGGCCGTTATTGGATGCGTAAGAAAATACATTGGCCTGTTGTTTCAATTTCCATAATAATTTAAAATTTCTAAAAACCGAATATGTCATGCATAAATCCAGCTTGATAATTTCTACAATATTCTAATTAAGCATTTAATTTTTGAAAGATATTTACTGGAATTTTACGAAGGAAGCGGCTTGACCCTTGATCAGGATCTTCATTTATTGAACGAAACTCGATCTTCCAAAAATCCTATTTGCTTTTACTAACTTCTTAAAAGAGCTGCACAAACTTCGAAGCAATTAATTAAAAAACTAGGCTTTTCATCATCATTGGGTAAATCCGTTTTCTGCAGATTTCGTATTATTTATTACCCTAAATATATTAACTAAAGTTAAAAAGTTTTAATCTTAATTTAAATAATAATAATAATAAAATTTTAGAAACTGATTGTTGACGAAATATTTTACTTAGAAATCCTTGAAAATGCTCACGCTACTCTGAAAAAATGTTTTGAGCAAAACACCGGGCCACGGCCACATGAATCAGATGTGGACGAAGCCATGAGGGCAATTATCAGATTTGCTGATTACTTTTAATCTGAATGCAGCGGAGGTAATTAATTTTGAGTAAACGTCGTCCATTGTATGTAAAATATCAATTGAATCATTAAAATATTTATTTAATTTAACTGAAATTTGTTCCAAATTTGTAATTTTATTTTAGTTTGCTAATGGCCTAATTTCTGGAATCCAAACTAATTGAACCTAGAATTCTGCCGACGCGAACGAAATCGCACTAACGGCCAGCCAAACTAAGTTGTACGTCCCTGCCATTGAGTTTTGTTGATGTCGCAAAGGAGAAAACATTGATGGATCTTAAAATAGATCTAGAAATAATTATAAGCAACATGCGTAAATTTATTGACATCGTGAGTAGATTCGTCTGGAACTATCGTTAAATTGATTTTAAAAGATTTGAATTGCAATTGCGCATCAGTTTAACGTTATTCCTCTAATATGATTACAGCACAAGAGGAATTCGAGCGTTTAGAAAATTTCAAAGGATCCTTCGGCCACCTGGCGGTTTTTGACCGAAAACTTTTGGGATTGCTACTTTCATGGTCTACGTACGGTTTGTCATCTTAATATTAAGTTGTATTTTATTGAAAAAATTTATAAATTATATCTGAAAAAAATTTGAATAATTTAAAATTTATTTAAATTGAACACAGCTCAATGATGTTAACCTTGAAGAAACTACCGCCTTCTAGGGGTTGGCGCAAAGCAAATGAAAGGGTCTGCAGTTTACTGGGACGACCTAAATGCGAACGGGCTTCCGGAAATTAAATCATATCATGGATCGTGTCCTGTCTTAATTACTTACTTGGAGAGCAATGGACTTAAATGGAGTAAGTGAACAAATGAAGTCATTAATTATTCAGTATTTTGAATTGTGAATAATTACTGCATTTGTTCTCTTACCAGTCGCCAATAAATGGATTTTACACGATGATCAAATGTCCACACAAAAGTGTTCGTTGAAGCCGAAGGAGAAGTTCAGATTTGCTGTAAATGGGCAGGTGTGTAATTTGAATTCAAATACTTAATGTAACTTATTTTTATTTATTAGTGCTTTTAATAGTTAAAGTCTTTTTATTCTATTTAAAGTATCTGCCAATACCCGTAATTACCAATCAAGTTACCAAACCCACAAGCACGAAGGACAAACCTGCTATCGCTTGTACTCCCATGACATTCGCAGTCAGTTAATTTCATTTTTAGCGCTTGAGTGGAAAATTATTACCATTTATTCGTTACCAAATAACATTTTATGGGTGGCATTTGTTTGGAATAATTCATTTCAGTGAAGATTTAGTATCTACAGTAAAAATCGTGATTTCAATTGGAAACTACAACCAAATGGGTTCATCTTATTTCTTTTTGGCATTGTCTTAGGACAAAGGGTCGTATATCCATTGTTGTCCTAGTAATATTACTTGAGCAATTTTCTCCTTACAATTTGACAATACTTATATAGCAGAATAGAAGCTAATTCTCTCTCTCTATCTATCTTTTAGGAGCTCCACGTAAATGACAATGGACTGGTGACAAAATTCATTGAAACTCTTTAACTTATATTTTGACTTAACAGCAGAGAATTTAAAATGTCGGAGTCACGTCCACATTTCGCGTTTCCCCGTTTACCTTTTGTACCCTTAATATGCTTTTTATTAATAATTTCACAATATGGGTCAATAGCTGAGGATGAGAAAGAAGAGTATTGGAAACCTGATCGGCATTATGCCAAATCTATCGTTGAACTTGAAAACTTAGAACTTCTGGAGCTGCAATTTGTTAAGAATGTGAGTGACAAGTTGGGGAAATTGCCACAAAATTCAAATCTGAGGCCGTGGTTGGAATCGTAAGAAATTGAATTTTTCGAATTATA
>JAQGAK010004041.1:0-13189 GCA_034696945.1 Lipothrix lubbocki
CAAATTAATACACAAATTAATACAAAAATTAATACAAAAATTAATACAAAAATTAATACAAAAATTAACACAAAAATAATTATAAAAATTAATACAAAAATTTATACAGAAATTAATACAAAAATTAACACAAAAATAATTATAAAAATTAATACAAAAATTTATACAGAAATTAATACAAAATAAGTAATTACAATGCAGTTATTATTTAATCGTACTGAACAATACAGGAAAGTAAAAAGAAATTTACCAAAGCAATATTGCAATAATAAATTGCCGCTGTGGTGAAGTATTTCCCGCGCAACTGATTCATGGTCTTATTTAATTTCAGTAAATTCCTTTGCTGGTTTTCTCATGTGAAATGTATAACTGTGATCATAAATTGCAACGACACACATCAGTAAGTAATTTAAATCCCAATTTGTATTACCCCAAATAATTTACAGCTTCTGTAGTAACTTCTGTTCATACATATGAACGCTCAATCTCAACAAGATATCAAATTGTCCTGTGGTCAAATAAATGCAGGAATTTTCAGGCATATATGTATTAATGTTAAAACATCAGAAATAATTTCAAATCTCAGCAAAGATTGGAACGAGGATGAATGAGATAATGTAATGTATTTATTTAAGGGGATTAGCAGTTCGAAAATATTATATGTACCACCAGACCAGAAGTTAAAACCATTATTGCTTGATATGTACGCATCATATAATATTCCAAATGCTACAGCGTCAAAATTCGACCCAGCTATGCACAAATATTGTACGTATTAATAAAGTCAATATTAGTTATACCTTATACAGTTATACATACAGAGATTTTATTTGAACTATGAAGGATTCAACAATATTTACTGATGGGTGGTTGGATTTTATTTTATCAGAGACTTTCATAGAATTAGATGGAATTTAAATGTCAATATTTGTCAATTTATTTTTGTAACTCTAATTCACGCAGATAAAGAAGAATCAATGTATACATACGTATTCCATAATAATTCTATCACAATTACCAAAAATACAATCTTTGATAATTTTCCACAGCTGAAATAAGACTTCTCATTTACTTTTATTTTTTAATAAATTTCAGTTCTTTCCCGATTAATCCATTTCCTAAATTAATTTCTATTTTTCCTAATTAATTTCTATTTTTCCTAATAGATTTCTATTTTTCCTAATTAATTTCTATTTTTCCTAATAGATTTCTATTTTTCCTAATAGATTTCTATTTTTCCTAATAGATTTCTATTTTTCCTAATAGATTTCTTATTTTCCTAATAGATTTCTATTTTTCCTAATAGATTTGTATTTTTCCTAATTAATTTCTTTTTTTCCAATAATTTCTATTTTCTCCAAATTAAATTTTGTTTTCTCCCAATTAATTACTATTTTCTCCAAATTAAATTCCGTTTTCTCCCAATTAATTACTATTTTCTCGGAATTAATTTCTATTTTCTCCGATTTAAATTCTATTTTTCCCAATTAATTTCTATTTTCTCCCATTTAAATTCTGTTTTTCTCAATTAATTTCAATAATTTCTGAATTAATTGTAATTTAAATGGAAGTATTTCTAAATTAGTGTTACGTAATAATGCAAAGTTTAAATGAATTGTTTTATGCATGGTACTATTATTATTATGTGTAATATTTAATTTATATGAAATGTGAAGTAATAAATGATTAATTAAATAAATTATTTTTCTATTTTAAATTTTAAATATTCCTTGAGCATGCAGCATCAAAAATTTCGATAGTGATACCAATTTCATTACATTAATTATCTTACATTTTCAGAATATTATTAACAAGGTAATTACAATTTAATTATTGTAACATGAATAAAATGTAACAAGTCAATTATTTGGAAAAAGTGAATAAAATGTAACAAATCAATTATTTTAAAAAATAAATAAAATGTAACACACAGATTATTTAGAAAAATGAATAGCTTTCCCTGTTATTCAGTATTTCCTGAATGGTCTCAACAGTAGTTCTTACATTTCGTCGTGACACAGAAAATCCGAGCAATTCATCCGCACTGACGCCACACTCCTCGAACAGTTTCTGGAAGAGCAGAACTTCGGGCAAGGCCATGAACGTCTCCACACTTTTTTGGGTCTTGTGATCCTTAAAGCGCCTCTCTAGGGCATCCGTTTCATCGAGGATCGTCTGGCCGTATCGAGCTCCAACTTCCAACAGGGAATTGACGGCTTCACGAGCACCCTGAACCATTGGGTCCTTGATCGGGTCGATCGCATCCCAAATCGGCTGAGCCCTTGGGCTGATGAGGTGCTCACGGATGTCATCCACCATTTCGGCGATTTCGGGCAGCCGTCTCAAGAATGTAGTTAGCACTTTGGAGACGGCTGGTTTTTTGAGATACTCAAGTCCCTGGAGCAGCTGATACTTTTTTGTGTAGTCCATCTTCCTTGCACTGGGGTCATGATCTAGCCAAAATTCTATCATGCGAAAAAGTTTCTCGGAAGTATCAACCCCTCCTTGCTCCAGGATGTTTGAAATTGTTTCGAGAAATTCTCCCAGGTCTTCTGTAAAAATAGAATATTAATGGATGTTAAAACAATTTCAGGATAATAACGGATTTGTAATTTTTAAGCTTAAAATTATTATTGACATCAGGTCAAATTATGACCAACAAGTGTTAAAATTGTATTTAATTTTAGAATATTGTCGTTTATACAGATTATAAAATACGTAAAAATATTTAAGTACCCGTATTGTCCTTTAGAAGGGTCGATAATTTTGAATCTCGCGCCGCCCAGGTAACGTGACTGGCCATAAGGCCGACCGTCAAAAGGAATACAAAGTAGGGACTCATTTGAATAAATTTGACTAATTATAAGTAAGTACAGCAAGAAGTAAAATTATTCAGTGAGAGTAACCTTATTGTTGTAGAGAGATGAACTATTAATGACGATGATGAATATTAATTTTTATTGCTTTTATAGTTGGATTCTAATTAGGTAACTTCTATGGTTTAAATGTTAATGTTAAAGCAATAGAAGCAATGATTATTTATTGTTTTTACCCGCTGACTAAACTAGTGACGCCGTGATTTCCGTTTACACAGAACCCGTTGTCACGTACACAATTCAGTGTCATGAGACATCGTCATGGGATGAAACAACAAGGTTCATAATAATATAATGTCATTCCCTTGGAATTTTATCTTCTAATTCCATGAAGAAGCTATGTTGAAGATGAGAGGATTAGAGTGCATATGGGTTGCCAGCTCATCGTAGCATTGCACATAAATCATCTTTCGGTAATAATTATTATTATCACGACAATTATTGTCGCCGGTCGGTCCGCATATATGAGAACAATTCGTTATGCATGTCTTCGTGCTAAATTGGAAGGGAAGATTAATAAAAAAACAGAAATGCACTTTGCATTTGTCCCAATTAAATTTATCTCTGCAACTTCCTGTTTACCGAAGAGTCGACAAACGTTTGGCTTATCCTAATTTACATGTAGATATGTATATAGTATTATTATTGCACCGGTCGGATGACAACTTCGGGAACCAGTATGTAAGGGTTGGGTTAAACTTTTCATTGGTTTCATTTTATTACTTCTCACTCACATACAATTACAGACTTTTTTTTATCTTCTCGACCATTCGTGTTCTAACTTGTTGACTCTGTCGAGGATTTTGAATTATTCATGTGGGTAATATGTACACCTGTTAATGGACATCCCGGGGTGTTGATCAGTAGAATGTTCCAGAAGGATTTTTCTATACTAAATATACTGATGTAATATTATTGAGTAGAAAAATGTAAATAAAAAAATGGTGACATGATCGGTAATAATAATAATTAATAATAATAAATAGTTAACTATTTAAATGAAATACATAAATTTCAAATGTAATTTTTATTTTTTAAATTGAATTTGTAATTCATTAAAATGCATTAATTAATACTACAAATATAATGATTGAAATCAGCCTTGAATGGCTACAGCAGCACTTTGCAAGTCTTTGTGCAACTGGCGGAGGTCATTGGGGTCGAAGCCGTACTCGCCGAACATTTGATGGAGACGATGAACTTCAGGCAGGGCCAGAAACTTCTCCCAACTATGTTGCACCTCTGGCTCTTTAACACGTTTGCGCAGCTCCTCCACTTGCTCATTGTACGTGACCATGAACTTTTGGCCAGCTTCCATCACCGCCCCCGAGAATGTCAACGCTGCCCCAATCATCGGCTCGGTCACGGGGTCAATTGCATCCCAAATCGGTTGAGCTTCCGAGCTATTGAGGAACTCACGGATGCCATGGAGGATTCCTGGGAATTCCGGAAGTCTCTTCAGGGCTTTATTGAGGACAGTGGCATACTCCGGCTTCTTCAGCAACTGGAGCAACTGCTGGATTTTTAATTTATTAAATTCATCCACGTCCGGAGCGAGCGACAAGGTCAACTCAATTGCGGCCACGGCGTCTCGGGTAGTTTGGATCCCTCCCTGTTTCTGCAGGGCGACGACTCCCTGCAGGATTTCTTCAAGGCTGGCTAGAATAAAATAATAACTTTATTGTACCATAAACCAGTTTGATGAATAAAATTTAATTTTTTTTAAATTATTAATATTAAAAACAAATTCTTTAAAAATCCATATATTTAATTTTAAATAATTTTATTTAAAAAAATTGATTATATCTGAATTTTTAAGGTGTATCTAAAATTACTAAAAATGTAAACATTGCTAAAATGACTAATTTGTAATTTATTAATTGTAAATTGAAATCACGATTTACCAACCAATTTGTTCTTGAAAGGAAGTGGAAATTTTGAAATTTTCCGCCGCCAAGGTGGCATGACAGGCCACCAGGGCTAAAAATAAAATTGCAATGGGATTCATGCTAATGAAATTATCTTTTTTAGCTCTTTGTTACAATTTACCCCTTAAAACCCAAAAAATGCCAAACTACAGAAAATTAACCAGTGCCGTTGTTCTCAGTTGCCTGACTTATAGAAAACTGTTATTACAATCTTCGGAAGATTCTACAAAGTATTTGTAAGTCATCATCATTATAAATCCCATTAAGTCATAAGTAGAGTGCGTAACTTAATAAAATTTGGAATTACTTGGCAATTAGTAATGGATATCTTACTATTACATTTTCCAGAATAACCGAATCCTTCAAATGATCCATTATTCATTACAAAATTACTATGTATTTATTTTGTTACATTCATCTTAACAGTTTATAAATGCAACTAGATGATACCTTACGTTTTCAACGTTTTTCAATTTTTCAAGGAATTTGTAACTTCTGACGACACTTTAGCAGCGCGGACAAAATGTCTCCACGAAGTATCCAACGTAATTATTATATTGCTGGACTGCTACAGAATGATTATGCCGTGGTGATAAATTTGGTAAATGATTGTTATTAGTACACATGGCATGATGCATTTATCTCTTGGATTTCCGGTGAGCTCATAAAGTACCTACCTACCTACAATGAATTAAATACGTTTGAACGGACTAATTATCATTCACAGGCTCTGTGTATGTGTGACTCACAGATCAGATGTGAAATCGTGTCTTGATGGAACATTTGAAAACGAACATTTGAAACCAATTCATGTATGGCAGCCGTATCTTTTAATATATTCAATGTTCTAACTTTGTTATTATTGTCATCATGCGACAGGTAAACTTCAAACAGCAGAAACTTTAAACGGAAGATCCAAGGTAGTAATGACGCATGGAATTTAATTAGTGATAATGTATTCTGTATGCATTTGAATAATGTTCCTGCATATTAAACTGTAATGCTATTCGAAAGCAATTTGAAAAACAATCTTGGTTTAAATTCAGGTGTTATGCAAGTTTTAATGGACTTATAATCTGATGACAGCTTATCCATCTTACGTCTATTCATTATTTAACTACCCTGAGGTTAATTTTCATTTTAGTTACAACCTTACCGTATGTAGAAAAGAACTTTTACTGTATAATATTTTCTTTTCTTCAGTAGTCTATTTTGTACTTTCGGCTGAGAAGTTATTTGCTTTAGTAATAGTAAAGCGCTGATTTTAGAGTTATTACCGGAATTTAAATAAATAATTTTTACGGAAAATGATGAAATTAATTCTTCAAGTCGTCATATCCGCTTTATTGGTGCTACAGGCATCTTCGGAACAGTCTGCGGAAGTCACCTTGGTTGATTTGGCTTTGGGTAAATTTTTTACTAAATATTTAGATTCATATATTATGTTGGACTATGTTTATTGGCATTAGTTTTACATATATAAATAATTATTTTTACCCAAAATAGTAAATTTAATTAATTAAATAAATCTGAAAGAATGCGCTCATAGGAACTGCACTTGACTGTAATTTATTATCGAAATAATATCTAAATGGGGACGTTTTTTTGACTTTTCCTCATCGCCAGATCATTTCGAATATAATGTAAAAATGATTCCAAAACTTTTCGACGACTTCGGATTCAAGACCACGGATGACGTAATCAAGTTTATCAAATCCTACCCGAGTAAGAAAGTGATGGAAACCAAGGTTGTGGTGGACTTCCTCCAGGAACCGGCTGTCCGGAGCTTTATCGATAAAACAATACCACACCTCCGTGAATTACCTTCGTTATTCCACGGAATCCGGATTTTCCTCGAAGGGCCAGACGGGAAACCGGTTCTGGATGCCTTGAAAGAAGTTGGCAAACCTCTTGTAGTAGCTGCTCAAGTCTTTGTGACGGATGTGACGACGTCCTTCCATGATGATTGGCTCCTGGTAGCGACTAAGGAATTGGAAGATCTGCGCATGCGTCTGGAAAACCCGCAAGTGATTAAAGCTCTTGTAAAACTTGCAAAGTTACCAGCTACGAACAAACTTGCGGGGTTTTTGAGAGAAGATGGCGCTGATCTCGAAGACATTAATGCCATAATTGGTATTTAAATAATCACAGGACCATCTGTGTATTGATAAATTAATTTCATCAATTTATGCAACAATGTTACTAGATAGTTGAAAAGCTATACAAAAACAACTTCACAATTCTAACATGATTTTCTTAAAAAAACTAAAACATTTGTCTGAGGTGCACGGACTAATAATAAATTTCAAGCTTTTTAGCTGATTGTCAGATTATCCCGGATTCATCATTACCATGATTTAACTCTGGAAAATAATGTCCAACATATATAATATCAAGTATACGTATATTTAATTGGCATTTATTTGTCCTTGTTGCATAATTAGATAAATAAGAGCGTCACCGTGTAGGCAAAGATTTAATAAAGTATCTTATTTTATTTTACATGGTAGATAAATATCAAAAGCAATCTCTACACATATATAAAGTCATTGATTATTCACATATGTTTCATTTTCAAGGGTTCATTCATTTTAATTTTATGTGTCAAGTTCAAGGACGATAAGCTTGTCAGAGGATATCAGTCTTGTGCATTTATCATGCATGTAAAGGATTACACTGTTATTATTAATGCATTTGATTAGAACTGGGGCTATTTCGCGTTTTTTCGTCTCAAAATTTAAAAAAAATTTAGTAAGATTTTTGAGTTTTTTGCGTAAATTTTCTTTTTGTTTTCTCCCAAATTTGCGATCGATACAACCTAAAATGTTTCAATGTTATTCTAATTTTGGCTCTAGTTCAAGCTTCTAATTTAGCATTTCCCCATTTTTAGCAGTCAAAATTAAATGAAAATTCTGTAATTATATGTACAGATATTTTTGTCTAAAAACAATATTTTTATACACAACAAATTGTAAAAGAAACTTTCTTGATCAAAATTTTTGCTTAATTTCGCGCAATATTTTATATAATGTTTATATTTTTTGCGTTTTTTGCACTTTTTAAACATTTTTTTGCATTTTTTTAAACATTTGTTTGCATTTTTTAAACATTTTTTTGCATTTTTTTAAACATTTGTTTGCATTTTTTTAAACATTTTTTTGCATTTTTTTAAACATTTTTTTGGGTTTCAGATCCCGGATATTACATTTTACCCAGCTGCAAATCCTTTATTTCTATGTTTCCTTTATTTATCGAAATTTCCCAGCCCTACTTTCAATATGATCATTTAATACAAGTCGTATTCGACTTCGACAGCTTTAAATTGCTAACAAAAGTGAGAGCGCGACTCTGTGGTGAGAGGGAGCCTATTTAATCCTAACTAACACTTTTTTATTACACATTTACACAACACTTTAACTTCAAAAAAAAAATATTATCTCACGATTGCTATGGCAACAGTGCTATGTGCTTCTAACCTGTCGCTACAATTTGAACCTGTAGAAGATCCCAAATGTCTTGAGACCGTGCTAGTGAGTCGGCTACCTTTGTCAACGAACGTACGTAATTTTAATTATTTAATTCAATTCAAACATTTACTGTTGCTATGATTTTTCTTCATTTCTTCTATGGTTTCATAATTTATTTAATACAATAAAAAATTATATATTTGTGCAGCTTTGCAACGTCCTCAAAATACAAGAGGCTTGGCAAGATGACCTGAAATGGTATTCCTTCCTGGACCCGAATGTCAATGATGTCTGGATTCTTACAGTTTATTTTCGAAAGGTAAAACTGAGTTAATAATTCATTTTCTCAATAACATTTATACTAAATTAATTTAATAGTATTTTACTAACTTTAAAATAAATAAAAAATAAATATTGTAAAATTGAAAATATTTTTGACAAATAGGACTTCGGACAGATGATTAGTGCATCAAGACCCCCAAATGCCGATGTGACCGAAAAAATCCGAGAGGCATTTTTACACTGCAAGTTTGTTAACTGGGACGAATCCTTCAAAGTTTACTCCGTTGATCTGGTTTTATCCTCGCTCATCATGGACATCAACATGCGGGATCATGGGAATTCTATCCAGATTCTGCCAAATTATTTATTCGTGATGGATCCGGTGGATGCTAGAAAGCTGGAAATAAAGTACTATTATAAATACTTTATTTAAATTTGTTTTTAATTTAATTTTACATCAAATTTCTATTATATATAATGTTCTTTACGTAATATATGATTACAAGTTTTTAAACATTTAGGCCTGTTGGCTGCGAGGTAAAGAGAGTCGATCTCAAGGACGCAGTTTTTATCACAAACAACTACACGTATCGGTCCGACGGCACCCACGAATACGTCCTGAAATGTCTGAGCAGGAATCTTTCCGCCGGGGTTTACATCAACGGCAAACTTGTATCCGCATTGATTTTAGACGCTCATGGTTACCATGGAATGCTGTTCTCATTGGAGGAATTCAGGGGCAAGGGCTATGGAAGTTTGGCGATGCGCTACCTGATGAAAATCTCTGCCGAGAATCAATTCATTCCAGCTTGTAATGTTGAGTGCAAAAATGAAGTCTCTAAAAGTTTCCAGCTGAAAATGGGATTTAAATGCGTCGGTCCGGTGGACTACATTGTGTATAAGAAGGCGGAGAAGTTTTAATGAGTGGATAAAATAATAAAGTTTCTACAATATTAAAAATTATACATTTGTTTTTATTTCAGCATTCATAAAAAATAATAATTGTTGATTTTCTCTACAGAGAATTTTCTCTAACGAGATTTATATTTTGAGCCAACAATAATAATTATAAAACTTTTTTGATAAATTTCATATTTTAATTCAACATTTGTCATTTTTTCATTCAATTGAATATTTTAATCCAACATTTTATATATTGTTTACACTATTTTTACAACATTCGCTCGGTGCCTTTTGAATGTGAAAAGTTATATATTATTAGAAATATATTATAATACATATTTTTTTAATGATTGTTGTTTAATTTAATAATTATTGTTAATGATTTTTAAAAATTATTTAACACATTCTGTTTAATTCACATTGACATTCAACTAATGATTTTCTGAGCATGTCCTATCTTCGATTAGACATTAATATCTTTTCTCTGTAATAACTTAATTATTCCTTTCGAACGTCAGTTTATAGTTACGCAGTACATACGTGAAAATTTTCATTTCATGTTCTGCGAATTTGAAACTGTTTCAACTTTACTACAGCCTCATGTTTAGTTTTCTCCGCGAAAACTCAAATGAAATTACATGTAAATTATTTCCACGTGACTCTAAGCGCAGCGCTTTATTTGAAATGAAAATCTAACATAAATGCCCATTTTCACCTCTAGATTCCTTTCGTTTATTAATCCGTCGTTCTAAGCCAATACTCAAACCTGCCTACACTTGAATGTACACTTTTCTCAGGAACAACTTCTACTGGCAGCTTCAAAATTACGGCCAAGTACTGCGGCCGCAATGCTGGCTGATCTCGCTGCTTTTCACCGATTGTATGGCAACAACTCCGTTTTCAGTAACCATGAAGATTCTACTTTTGGTTGGCAATGTTGCCAGTCAGTCCTTTCATGCCTAAGCGGCTTGGCATACTCTTACGATTTCATTGCGTTAGTGTCCTCTACGAACTCTTTCATTTTTTGCATTTCGGTTGTTTTGTGTATTCTACAACTCAACGTAAAATTCGGATTCGCTATATTTCTAATTCTCTGCGCCGGGTTGTTATCTAGTATTTTAACATTCTTTCTGCATTACCGTTTTTTGTTTCTCGTGCAGTTGTTATATACAAATATTAAAATTATGTTTTTAGGTTAGCTTAATTTTTGTTGTCATTTGATTAGAATTCGCACACAACATGAAATACCGATCTGTAGTACCAGTTTCTTAGTACAAGCTGTTATTCAGAAGGATCATTATTGTCTTTTAGTACAACTGATTGTATTTACTGATCTTCTTTTATGGGTTTAAGGTGTGTGTCCAGCTTGTTCAATTAGGCTTGAAGCTTGTACACATCTACATTATTCTGCACCATAGTACAGAATGGCAGAATCGTGTAGCTTTGCTTACTCGTCTTTCGTTCTTACCGTATACGCTTGACATAAATGCAGCGTTTTTAATACGTTTACAGTGTTTATTTTTCCCAGACACTAGAATTTGATGCCGAATGTGATACACAAAACTCGAAATTTGGACAAAACTCAGGTCATTTGGGGAATAAATGGGGTGATTTGGTCATTTTCCGTATTCTATTTACTAGTACATCAACAAATACAATTTTAAACAATACGAAATATCGTCTATAACTTAAATAAATTTTTAATACGACCGATTACTGTTGCACAATTATAGAATGTTAAATACTTGTACATTTAACTCGTAGTTAACATGTGCTAACTGCTTAATAAAACTATACGTGTTAGCACTTTCCAAAAATTTGTAGGTGATTTTTGCGGTTTTCAGTATGATTCGTTTGTATAAACTGCAGGTAAAAACCCAACACGAGAAATTAATCTATCGTGGAATGAGAAATTCAACGTAAAAACCTTCCTCAAGATATTCTAGTAATGTGGGAAGACTAAAGAACCTGAATAAAGATAGCGTTTTGCAAAAGGATACAAGCAACTGCGGTGAGCCATGTCCCCAAGTTATTCCTTCAAAACTACAAAGGTCACGTGGTCTAAATAGCAATATAAACAGTTACCGCTAGATATTGGCCCCCCACTACACCCGCTGGTGTAATTGTTTATTTGAATCAAAACGTTGAAATTCGAAAGCGGTTTATACGTACCTTTAATGGTGTGTGGCCGAAGCAGGTAACTACATCTTCCAATAAGTTGAGATATTATTTAAAAGAGCATCCACCTCATGTTCCAACATCAACAACCCGACGTCATTGCAGTCTTCCAGAAATTCCGGGCTCTCCCGGAATTGACGAAGCTGGCGGAAAATGCAAATAAAAATGGAATATAGATCTGATGGATCGTCTTCACAAGCTGGAGAAATTCCTGCAGGGTGGGAGTCTTATTCACACTCAGTAACACTCAAGTATTAAATGCCTGATTTTTAAATTTGTTAAATACGTAATTCGTAAAACCTAAAACTTAAAATCAAATTTTAGGTAAGGTCCACCCATTTTACCCTAAATCTGATTTTACGTTGCCATGGAAGTTGGACGCCATGGAATTTTGACGTAAAAGATTGAATTTAACGTCAACGTAACTCTTGACGTAACTTATAAATTTTCAACATAACCCTGAGGTTGCCATGGTTGCATATTTCATTGTTGTTGTTGCAAACATGTTTTATGCATGGGTTTTGCGCAAACTGTTTTACTTTATCCTTATTTTTCAGAACGTAAAACGTAAAAATTATTTTTAGGATTTAAGAATTATGTAAAGGTTTTTAGGTAAATCTGCCTATTATTTAAATCGCCATTATCATTAACCGTAATTTTTTTCTGAAACACGTCAAAAACAAATGAAGATTATTTAAAAATTCCCGCTAACCTTGATCCAACTGTCCTCCGTCATTAAAAAGTTAAAACTGAGAGCCGTGGGTTAAAACTGCTTCCGTAAGAATTATTCCAACAGGGAGGAGAACCTTATGTCACAACATTCAAAAAAGACTACAAATAATAATCCAAAAAATATGTACATCCAAACGTTTTTTATGTTAATTACAAGGATATTGCAATTCCAATTAGTTGGTGAATATATAAGAGTATATTTTGAAATGGACAATACTTATACCACTATACTATGCTGTAGTGTTCAACTTTTTATGTTCAACTGCGGTTTTTATGGTCAACCTTCTGTTAAATAATAGATCCAAAAGTTATTAAATTATCGTACGTTGCATGTAGCTATAACTATAATGGCGCTCAGAAGGTACACATTTTACTTTACAGTTGCAAACATATGTACGTTACTGGAGCTGAGCCTCTCTCGACGACCCGAAGGGGTCACGGGCGGAAGATTTTTTAACCCAAAGTGCGAACACAGGCATATGCTTTTTTAAGGCCATATGTAAAGTTGTATGAACTGAAAATTTTAAAATAAAATTAAGTGAAGCAACTTTCCCAAAATACAGCATATCCGGCGAAAGAAATTTATTTTCGTGGTCTTTAAAACAATTTTAATTTTTTTTTGACGTGCTCCAAAAATAAATTTTTGGTGAATGATAATGACGATATAAGTATTATAATAAAGGTTTTAAACTATCAATTGTTGCTCACGCAGTTTATTTAGAAATGTAATGTTTTAAATATACATTTTACATATCGTCGGCCAAACCTCAGGATGTGCTATAATCGTTTCCACCTAATCTCTCGATGTACCAAAACGGGTTCT
>JAQGAK010004042.1:0-13188 GCA_034696945.1 Lipothrix lubbocki
CTCTATAAGAGAATTCCTATATAAGAGACTGATTTTAGTGATTTATAGCGTTCTCTTATAGCGAGAGTTCAGTGTATTTACAACTATTGTTATAAAGATTTACAATTAAATTATTTCTAGTTTTTTGCTTTAATTTTTTAAGGAAATTTATAATGTAATTTTTACATTGCTTCCAACAATGCAAGTAAGCGCAACTGTGCATCAATATTTTCCACGATGGCTTCTCTCCAGAAGTTTACGTCCCTATAAAATGCAGTTATTAATTGTAGCCATTCTCTGTTTCTCCGGTGGAATCTGACTAACCCATGTCCACATAATTCTGGCCTTGTACGCAATCTGCTTCGGCATGTACTACCCATATTTTTTGGCGCACTTTTTGAAAAAGCGTTTCTCCTGCCGAATTACATGGCAATTATCAAAAGTGAGTTGAGACACAATGTTATCAGAAGAAAAACGTAGATCCGCGATATAAAAACCTCTTTCACAAACAAATTCGATTCCATATTTTGAGAAGGGATCAATGTAGGAGCATTTGGAAGAATTTTAAAATCTTCGACACCGGGATTTGCGGATTTTATTTTTCAAAGTGTGGCGTCATTACCGGTGTCCTTCCCATAAAAAACAGGATGTGAAAAATAAATTATTCAAACAAATGTGCTCCAAATCCATATTTTAGTTTTTGAGACACAACGCAACTCAAAAAATTATTTTTAGTGTTTGTCATAGCTCCTATACTTATAGTTTCATAATTTATTAATTTTATGTCATCAACATATGGCTACTAAACGGGCTTTATGTATTCTGCCAGCTGCCTCCATCATATTAGGTTATGTTTACAATAACATTTAATCTAAAAAATGAAACCAAAAACTTTTCCCATGCCGGGAATCGAACCCGGGCCTGCTGGGTGAAAGCCAGCTATCCTAGCCACTAGACCACATGGGATGGTTGAGAGAAGTGGTTTGTTATTCTTTACATGGTACACATGTTGGTGTGTGCTGTGTATATGAAGCCTGAAGAGTATGTCGGCTATGTAAAAAGTTCGACTTGATGGTGATATTTTCCGTCTGTGTGATGCACCCCCACACCACATACTCTAATAGTACATACCTGGTTGCTTCTTGTTGAAATTGAGAAGGATGAGTAATATTTGTTTTTCAGCGCTGATCTTGCTGGTCTATTAATATTATCCGTGTCTGTTTTTAAGTAACTTTATGCACGCTAGCTTTGCGATGGTTAATGTATGTCTTTGCCCGTAGTGTGTATTTTACTATTCGTGTACTACATTTGGTGTGATATTCATCATTATTCCTATCATAATTAATTAAAAGACTAACTTGAGTGGAAAAATTAGGACGTTGCATGTATATTTTCTATTTGCCTAATAATTAGATTAGGTGGTTGATAGGCGGTAGAGTTAGAAAAGGGAAATATGAAGGGCAAAATGTTTTATACTAATCAAATAGGAATGATGTTGAAGTATGATAAATGATGGAAGAAACCAGAAGTCACATCCGTTGTAGCGAGTATGTATGAGCATGATGTAGTAAATGCATTCCTAACTAAGCTATTAGTGCCTCTTTATATACTCTAATTATCATTACTGCGTGTAAATATGTGAAAGTGCTGGTGATAAAATGTATGATTCGTGTTAAAATGATGATCATCTTTGTCATCTGTATTATATGGTGCGTTTCCTGTTCTATTTTTAGGGAGCAACACATTTCAAAATTGTGAAATATGAAAGAATCAAGTTCCTAGTGATCGCACTAAGGGATGCCATTGAGATTTACGCTTGGGCTCCAAAGCCGTACCATAAATTTATGGCGTTCAAAGCTTTCTCTGATTTGTTGTACAAACCATTATTAGTCGACTTGACGGTTGAGGAAGGATCTCGCCTGAAAGTCATTTATGGATCAGCTCAGGGATTCCATGCGGTTGACCTGGATTCAGCTACTGTCTACGATCTCTACACTCCCAAACATGTGAGTACTGTGGATGATTAGCTTAAATGAATTTTGATTTGTAATTTCATGTTCACAAATGGGATGATAAAAAATATGGCTGTCATCTTGTACAGTGTGTATTTTCAATTAAGATGTATGAATTCATCTTCTTAATAATCTTTGCACTTTTCAACCAATGACTTGAACTTTATTGCTTAACTAAAGTTTCATTTTTATTTGAATGCAGAGTCAAGGACCAATTATCCCTCATTGTATCGTAACCCTTCCAAATTCCAATGGATTACAACTTCTCCTTTGTTATGACAATGAAGGAGTGTACGTGTCTACCAATGGAAAAGTAAGCTTCTTGATTTGAATTTTGTTGATTCTAAATTTACTCTGATGGGATTATTAACTTTAGACATATAATATTAGAAGTTATAACTGATGTTATGTATAAATTTGCAGACTTCAAAGTCAGTTGTACTTCAGTGGGGCGAGTTGCCATCGTCTGTGGCGTTTATTGGGACTGGTCAAGTCATGGGATGGGGTCAGAAGGCTATCGAGATTCGATCGGTAGAAACTGGACATTTGGACGGAGTTTTCATGCACAAAAAAAGTCAAAGGCTCAAGTTCCTCTGCGAAAGAAATGATAAAGTTTTCTTCTCATCTGCTAAAGGGGGAGGAGCATCTCAGATTTATTTCATGACTTTGAATAAGCCTGGCCTTGCCAATTGGTAAATTAAGAGGAACCTGATGGAGTTTATGGTTGCTTTTTCTGATTTTAGCGAATTAATAATGATAATAATAATGGTAACAATTACTACCCTTAAGTACTGTCCGAGAAAATAGTTTTTTCTTGAAGCCTGAATTTTGTTATCTTTACTGATGTTCCGGCTCCCAGAACAACTTATGAGAACGGAAGGACTTTCTTGTTTGACTTACAATTTCCTGGACGCTCAAAATCTACTGAATTTGCAGTTTATTAGATGGAATGAAATGTTAATTTAATTTTGTACTTGAACTTTTTCTGTACTAATTTTTCTATAATTAATTTAACTGTTTTTCGTATTTTTTCTACGTTAATACGTCAGTTTGTAATGGTGTTATATGAGCATAAAATTGTTAAACCGTTGATTAATTACAATGACTGCGTTGAAGGATTGTGACTTCAAAATGTTCGGCTTGTTGAATACTTACATAATTATTATTGATCCTTACGCGATTTATCTGTGTTTAAATTTAAATAGGAGAAAAACTTATTAAATTCATGTTACTCATTTCGCTATAAGGTTAGAGAACAGTAAGAAAACGTACTGAAATATGTAACTTACAATTTTCAGGTACTTTAGCCGGGTACTGCAAACATACCGTAGGGAAATATATATAATGTTTCGTATATATTTCCATTCATTTTTCAAAGACTTTATTGTGTGCTAATAATAATTATGTTTCGTCATGTTGCATAAAATTATTTAACGGTCTAAGTATAACAAGTATATACTGTGCACATATACATTCAGTGTAAGTGTATTTAGTCTGATTCAAATGTAACACATTCACATCTTTTTTTATTTTAGTTTCAAAATGTTATATACATACATACTCGTCGAATATATGACCACTAGTTATTTATCTTTATTTATTTCATAAGTGTGATTTGAGTCGTGTTAAACTACAATTTATATATTCGCCATCAGTTTCGATTCTAATAACGCTGTTACATCCTAAGGGAGTTTGAGTTGTGTAGGAAGAAGTTGATTAATTTAAGAGAAGATTAACAGTTTCGGAGAAAGTCTTTTTTCATTGTAAGTTAAGCAATATTGAATTGAATATAATCATAATTAATATTGTTAAGTTTTTTTAGGTGATATTATAGACATTTGACTTCGAAAACGGTGTTGTAAAAATATCGCATTCTAATTTTGACCGTGATTTAGCGTTTAATTTACTGTTTTACTACGGAATATAGTATTGTCATTTCCCTTGTAGTTAACCGTGTATTGCTGAAGTTTTCACTTTTACTGATAAATATACTAACTATTTACGGGATGTTCCTGTGTCGTTTCGTGTAAGGCAGAAAATCACTTTAGCTCATGGATTTGTATAACGCTCTGTTTTTGTATTTCTACTAACATTATTTTTAAATATTTGTAACTTGAAGTGCAACTAATGGTCTTCTGTTTGCCTAATTTGTAGTTATATTCGCCTCTGCCCTCTTGCACATACGTAGGAATAAAACGCTAAAAATTTAAAGGAGATACTATATTTGCTTGTAGGAGATTGTAAGATGTACAAAAATATTGTACGTCTTGATTAGGTACTTGATGTAATTATAAAATAATTATAAATCTAAAGCAAAAACTATTGTTAAGTTTTTTGTTCGAATCGGAGACATTGTAATAATAAGAGGTAAAGTGTATTTAATTTGCACACAAAGTTTAAAGAGCCATATAGAATACTTTATAAGGGAAAAGTGTCTATGACCCGCTAAAATTTCAGATAAAAAATATACTGCATTGACGATGCTACAGAGGTATGCTGATCGGTAGCAAACGCCTGAAAGTTAACCTCGAGTTCATTAATTATTATATAGTATTTACCACTTTGATGAAATCGTTTTGTAAATTGTACGATTTCTATTTGAAAATTTGTCAAGAATCCATAAAGTTGCTAAAAATAAATAAAAAAAAGTCACATAAAAATAATCTAACATGCTTACATCCTGTTTTTTAGTCATGTCATATGTACATATGTAAACTTCTAAAGATCTGTTTTATTATTGATGATAATACATATCCGCGTATAAAATATGTCCGTGTGAACATATTTCTTTTTGTTGTCATTAACTATATAAGTTGACATCATGACAGCACGGCTATATAGAAGAGATAATGAAGGTATTACTAATACTGACCAATTACTACAGCGGTTCCTGCAGTTCCATTTACATATATACGGCAGAGCGGTAGTAATAGAACAAAATTGCTGTCTTCAAAACTAATTTGTCCGACCTAATAATGGCATTATTACAAGGTTGTAGCTTTTCGTGGGCTTACCTAGCAGCAGTACCAGGAATATTTAGCGTCATCAGCTTATCGAGTAATTACGGATAAATCACGACTCATCTCCTGATGACGTACAAGTATCTTCATCCGTGAATAACAAAATCCTGTGTTCGTTATGAAAGGACAGCCTTGTCTTTGTCTTGAAGGGCAAGAAAAAAGAGTTTGCCTTACTTAGGTATGGCTTTATATAGTATATACTATAACAGGGTTGACTGCTAATTTTCCAAAAAGAATCCAGACATTCGCAATATTACATTTGTCACATAGTTTTTGCTGTTGTTTTTACAATAATTTAATCAAGGTTAAATTTAGTACATTCGGTCGTGCATGCTTATGAATGGTGTATCCTTAGTGCATTCCTCGTTGGATAGAAATCTACCACTTGCTACAATTATGCATTCATTTTAACTTGATGATAGTAACTACATTTCCGTATTAACCACTGGGGTTGTGTCTTGCTTTTGCGTGTCATAGTTGGTTTCAACGTCAGTTAATGTTCCTTTATTCCAACAATGATGTGTGGCTGGAGAAACCCAAGAATTAAATACTGCAAGCTTCGCACTAATAAGATTTATGACAATATTATTGTACCAAGCTTATTATTGTATCATAGGATTATTCATATTAAAGTATGAAATTCAGTTTATTTTCTGAAGCAGCATGATACTTCATAGTATCTTCATCTTCAACAGATAGAGACCAGAGGAGATACATCATATTTCTTGGAGAACATTAAACAGTAATTACTAGCCATTTTGTTTATGGGTTTCTCAACCCGACATGCAAGAATGTTATTGCACTAACGTTGAAATTGATATTATTAGTGTTCGTACAAGATTTTAGATTTCGTAAGGTAAAGGGAAATACACTATCTTCATAACTGTTGCAAGAGTTGCAGTGCGTAATAATGGAAGCTCATGGAAGCAAATAATGAAAGCCAAATAACTTGAATATACTTATAACAGTATAGTAAAGTCTGCACATACATACTAGCCAAGTAAGTGGCTTATTTTTGTGCCATACGAGAATTTAAATCCCAAAGCCCATAAATACAAATAGGTAGGTACTTCTATATTTTATCATGTTATTTACAATTTATTCCAGTTTATTTACTTACTTGTACCAGCCTTTCTATACAATCGGCACCTAATTGTGCGCTCGTCGTTAGGCTTATAACGTTCATTTAATGCATCAGACGAAATTGTTTTTCTATATAGCGAATGTTTTTCATTCCAGTACTTAGGTAAAATGAAAGAGTATCGTCTGTAGGTTAGGTTGGTATTTGTAAAGTTGCGTATGGTTTGAATAGGTATTCTTTGTATTACGTAGCCCCATCCCGGAATAAAGTGAACCCTAAGGAACCATATTCCGAAGGTAAGCAAATGTTTCCACAGCTGTTTGTGGATATTGTGGAATGCCTATTAAGTTGTTTAATTTTAATTACTTGGTTTTGCATTGTTACACTTCATACCTCTGTGACACACTGCACGTGACGGAATTGCATACGTATATATTCATATTCCTAACCCAATTACGTGAGATTCTTTAGGTCAAAACGTGAAATTATACTATAATGGACTTGGTTAGGCTATGTGCGTGCAAGTACCGTGAAAATCAATTTAAAGTTGGAGTTGATGAGTTTGGGGCAAGAGCTTAATCTACGCGACAGTAATCCCTTTCGTTTAGGGTTATTATTGCTTTGATGAGTTTTGAGCACTGATGACAAACTACTGAAATAACAGTGTAATTTACCAATTTAAATTATTGTAAACCTGTGGATAAACTTCTCATTTATGAGAAGTTTATCCACAGTTTTATGCTATAACGGATCGTGCGTCCTGTCACGTTGTCACGTATAAAGAACATAAAAGCATTCAGTATAAAGTAATTGCATGCTATACTTCAACATTTACATTTATTTTATGATTGTAGATTGTAGAATTTTGCATATTTGCTTTCTGTGGAATATTATATACTTCGTATAGCTCGTTCAGCCTGGAATCCTGAGGTTATTTCAGCATATTTTGGTATGCACTAGGCATACCTTTTTGGTTGCGGTTGAGCAATATTGAGGTCATAAATGTGGACAGTGGAAAATGAAATCTCCCAGAGCAGATGATATACATTTATATATGCCTATATATTTTATAGCCCAATACAGTTACTCGTGTGTGCATTGTATTAAAGGGTATATTGAATAAGCCGACGAGGGATGACAATCGATCCTGAGGAGTGCATTTTAGCTTCAACAATTTCATCTTCATCCCTCAGCAACCAGGATTCTATCTAAAATACTCTAATTAACTCATAATAACTGCGAGAGAGCTTTCGAAATAGATTTATGCCAATGCAAACAACAGTCGCCATCAAAGTAAACATTATCTAGAATTCAGCGCTATACAAATCTCATCTTCCCTTGACTTAACATGGTTCACATATAAGTTTTGCCAGCAGTTTGCAAGTTTTATTTGCAGTTTTATTTGTTCACATATGTATACACGCAGCATTGTAAGTTCATATGGGAAAAGTTACATATATTTACTATGCACAAGCTGTTGAAGGGATAATGCATGTTAAATGCTTCACGAAATGGTAGAATGAGAGATTCTGACATTGAAAATTAACAGTGTCACTATACATAATATATAGAATTTAATAAATAAGTAGGAGCTACATACATAGGTAGTATTATGAACATTTTGGTATGTTCTGCTACTATGTTTCACTGCACATAACACGGTGTGCATTGGTTTACAGGTTGCATTAAAAGCCATAAAAGTTCTCCCATGCATAAAAGCCCTTGCCAAAATCACAGGACAACGACCCAAGTTTTTATACACCTTTTATCCCCAAGACGTTTTTGCTCCAGCAGTCTTATAAGAATGATCTCGTGATACATAAATATGCATGCCTATGTCCCTGCTGCCAGTACCAGTATGTTGGTTTGTGTTTGTAAAAGGGGTAGGGGCTGTAACTGCATTGTTATGTCGAGATAAACAAGGCGAGTTGGAAGAAAATCCAAGTTTTTCATGCTCAATGCGTTCTTACGTTGGATGTGAGAAGAGCGTTTTAGATATGAGAACAGGGTTTTATATGCAAATGCTATTTATTGTACGATGCATCTCTAACTGAGGCTAAACATCAAAGCCCCTTTGAGGTTTCAGTCCTGTTTGTTATTTGAACGTGTTAGTTTACATGCTTGAGTATATAGAATGAACAACAGCAAGTAGCTAAAATAATGTTTTTGGTTCAGCAATTGAACGATATGATTCTACCCTTTCACGAAAATAATTTTCCGATAAAATTCTGAAGTACACACCATGTAATTTCAGGATCACATCATACGTGCTCGGAAGCCGTTGTAAAATAATGGTTTGCAGGGAGGAGCACAATCAATGAGACTATTAAAAATTTTATTTCTTGCTTCTTGTGGGTACTAAAAATTGCTAAATGCCCTGCTCTAAAACATGCATCTATGTATAGTGTGTTCTCTTTTATGAATTGCATTTCAGTGTAAGTACGTCGGTAATTTTTGGAGGCTAAACATGGACTGTTAAAAGGTTTGTTGTCAACTGAGGGCCTACGTGCGGTCATCCAGAGATGAGATTCAGTTCCCACAATGGCATTTCTCTGGTGTACAATTGCAAAGAGGAAACTGAAAATTCATGTTAAAACCCCAGAGAGCTCTTTCCCTTTGTCCTTGAGGATTTTTATGAACTTTATCGACCGGTTTTAAGATCCACTTTTTTCAACAACTCCAATGAGTATACAGTAGAAAATAATTTTCTACCTCTTCTGTGGAGGAATACCATATGTTAGTACTGTGTAGACAAGACCAAATTTTCGACTGATGCGTTAACTCTGGGAAGCAGAGTGTTGCGGAGTTTTTACTATTATACACCTGCACACGGATTGCATGAGGGCTTTCATTTAAGTAGGATCACACGTATCTCAAGCGCACCTTAGCCATAAGAGCCAGTATTCTCTCCTGCTCAACATGAGCAACTTAGCAGTTACTACATATATTCTGTAATCTCTGATGGGAAGCTTCGTTTCTACCCTTGCACACCTGAGTTAAACCCCAAGAGAAACTTCATGTGAAGGAAAGCAACAAGACTAAATCCATCTTTCATACCTGCGAATCTGTCAGTCGGTCTCTCACTTCTTCAAGTTCACCTTTCGTATATCGTCTTTAAGCCTCTGACCGTTCTGCAATTCCTGGTGGAACCCGTAGGGGAATTTTCTATTTTCTTTGTGAGTACCCTGCATATTTATTGTTTACTTTAGTTATAGTTAATTTATTGATTTTATTTATTGCAATTTGTTGGTCATATATAGCTGTAAAATTAAATTCCTATTGTTTGTAAATTTGCACGTTCGTTTCGTCAACGCTTGGTTGAATTTATCATTTGCAGAATGCATACCAAACACTGAAATACAGTAGTTGGAGGCTTCTTATCGAGTTATACCGCTAAATCTTTCCAGAGTATATTTAAATTTTATGTACAAAATTAGTGTTGTGATTCGTGATTCTCGCTGACAAGTGAATACACGGATTTTAAGAAAGTACTGAAGTTTCTAAGCATACATTTATAATAATTTAATATCGCATGCAGGAAGTAGATACTTTTACATACACTTCAAATAACAAAAGGAATTAAATAGCATGTGATATGAAGGATCCATGATTTGATTGTACGAAATTGTATACATGCTAACTTATTTCCGTACGAAGGTACACAGAATACGTATATATGTACAAGAAATCATTTTTTGTGTAAAAGGTTCAAAGAAAGTAGAACTGTCATTGACTTCTTCGCGAAGTTCATTGAAAATTAAGCTAGGATGTCTAACACGAGTAGAATAAAAAAGCAACTGCCTAATATGTTCCGATTGTATTTTATCAAAAGAAATATATTATTTTTGCAGCTTTCCGGTCAGCGATTCTGATACCGTTCTGATTAGTTGATCTCTGCTGATGCAGTGAAGTGACGTGGTTAAGCCTGAGAAACGTATTACAAATGATTGACTGAGTGATGGCGAAGTCTGTGAAAATGCTGTACGTGATACTTGGGGCAGTATGTTTTTTCTCCAAACTTTCCTGCGATGCTGCCACCCCTGGACCGATTGGAGGTTCTCCTTACTCCGCCTCTGTTATTAATCAAGTCAAAAATACCGGTAGCAATTTCCAACCTCTCCCTTATGCGTTATCATCCATTTACCTCACCGACTTGGCAAAAAGGGAAGAAAAAGTACATGAAAAAGTAATAGAGTACTTGAGAAGTTTGGAGGATCGCTTGGAATTAGTGAAAGCATACCTCTCTGATTACGAGGATAGCTCCACCCGAGTGAGGGATGAGATTGATATGAATTCCACGGAGAGTTTAATTAACAGTTCTGAGGCTGAGACTTTGAGAGCGCTGAAAGTTACCGCATCACCTATAAGATCGTACCGAATGATCCGAAGATTTGCTCAAGACCTAAAATCTATTGAAAAGCACATTAGAGATGATGCTGAGGCCACATTTCTGGACCAGATGGCGGAAATCCAAGGATTGCACAACTGGCCAACTGAAGATGATACGTACGATGTTATGGATGGAATCCTCAGAATTCATTTCTTCTACAAATTAAATCTAACGGAATTTGTCGAGGGTAGAGTAAATGGAACGGAGACCGGAGTGAAGTTGAGTACCCGGCAGTGCTGGAATATTGCACAATTTGCCATCCGCTGGCAATTTTATACATTAGCGCTAGAATGGTTGGACGTCACCAAGTGGAAACTAAGGCAAGAACCGGAGGAAGATCGGTGGCCGGGATTGTCCGAAGACATTGTCACCGCTGCGGAAAGAAGAACCAGGGAGCATCACGACAAGAACTACGACGACCAGATTGAAAAGCGCAGTCCATTTATTTTCTCCACCAGGATCGGCAGAGGACCGGAGTTGCCTATGACAATGAGGGAGCATTTAATGAATAACTACCTTGGCCGGGAGTTCGGGGAGAGTAATGACTACAGCTTCATCAATTATGTTGCTCTTTGCAATGGCTACAACTTCCAGAACCAAGCAGAAAAGAATCAACTCTCCTGCTGGTTAGAGCGCGACCGCCATCCCTATTTTAAGATCAATCCCCTCAAGATGGAGTTACTACATGCTGAACCTTACTTGGTGCAGATTTACGATTTCATTGGAGATCACTGGATTCAAGTTTTGAAACGTGTAGCCAGTCCCATGCTGGAAAGAGCGCCCCCTAGAAATCATGCTAAAGCTACTCCCAGAACTGCAACGTATGCTTGGCTTCCAGATGAGGATATAACAGAAATTGATTTAATCAACAAGATTGAGTCCTTAACTGGACTCAAAGTAGCCACGGAGAAGGCTTCTGAGCGACTGCAAATCGCTTCCTATACTTTCGGGGGCCACGTAGGCACCCACGTGGATTCCTTGGGAAGTCAAGCTCATTTGGACGAGAAAGGCGACCGTATCTTTACATTATTAATTTATTTGAACGACGTCCAGCGTGGAGGTCTCACAGCTTTTCCAGTCCTGGGAACTACTGTCAAGCCTTCGAAAGGATCTGCTGTGCTTTGGTACGACTCCTTGAAGAATGGTGAAGTCGACGGAAGAATGTTACACGGGGCTTGTCCATTGATATTAGGACAAAAATGGATCGCCACTAAATGGACACATCTCAACGAAAACATGTTCACCTGGCCTTGTGCTACCCATCCGGACATCTAAGTTATTAAGCATATAGTCTGTTTTCAAGTTATTTTTGAGGGGTAATAGGAGCATAGTGATATGCATTAAAGTCAGAAATGTGCAGATGAAATTGCAAATTAATTTAGATCCCTTCAGGGGTAACCGTTAAATTCCCAACATTGTTTTTACTTTTTCTCAAAATTTAATTAGCATTGCAAATTGTTAATTACTATAGGGTAAATGTTTAATTTAATGTTAAATGTTTAATTAATTTTATGATAAATATTTTGAAACGACACAGTCGCACAAATTATAGACGTGATATGTTACACATAATTGACTTGAAGCATGACAAGATGAGAGTATTTTAATATAAAATCATTTCTAATCACAGGATCTTTCAAAGGAAGGCGGAAATGAATTATTATTATTCACATTACTATATAATATAAAGGTGCTCTGACGAAATTACTATTGAAATAATTAGTTTTAAACCCCGATATGTGGGACGAAATTTACACTCAAACGTTTGTTATCGTATACTGTGCATGCAGGAATTATAAGATCAAACTTATATAAAATATATAATGTTACTCTAAACCTGATGAAAAAGACTGTGGTAGCATTAAAATGCTAAAAATATAACAAGTTACACTTTAACTTTCTACTTTTTGAAAACTTTGGAACCTTTATATATGTACACAATGATATTGTTTAATTGCTATTTTTCTGCATCTAACAAATTGTTGCGTATACATATCTGTAATCCTCCAAGTCATCCTAATCGTGGACGTTTTTATCCACGCTATCAACATAGTCGAATCAATTCCATTTGCACTATTATAGGAATTTGATCAAATACGCTGGTTTCAATTTTAATACAGATTTTTAATAGCATATAAAATACATTCTCAAATGGAGAGCAACAGTAATTCTCTCGAGCTCACGACATATGTACGTAAGAGTACAGCGAGCGGTAAAATAATAATAATGATACTATAGTTATAGTTCCTACTCTTTCGTATTAATTATGCTTGTTATATTTTTTGTATTTATTGTTATTTATTTTTGTACATTCCACGTAATGTATTTATTATTGCATTGGTTTTTTTGTTTTGCATTTATTTTGGTATTTATTTTAGCATTCTATTTGACAATTATTTTTGTATATTTTATTTGACAATTATTTTCGTATTTTAGTTAACAATTATTTTCGCATTTATTTGGCATTTAGTTCCGTATTTATTTTTGTTTTTATATTTTTTGTTTTTTTTTTCAATGCTGGATTTTGTTTGAATTTTTATGTTGGATTGTTTCTGTATTTACTTACTTTGACTTTATTATTGTATTTATTTACTTTGACTTAATTTTTGTATTTATTTATTTTTAATTTATTTTTGTATTTATTTATTTTTAATTTATTTTTGTATTTATTTATTTTTAATTTATTTTTGTATTTATTTATTTTTA
>JAQGAK010004043.1:0-13187 GCA_034696945.1 Lipothrix lubbocki
TTAATAATAATTAAAATATATAATAATAATATTAATAATAATTAAAATATATAATAATAATCTTAATAATAATTAAAATATATAATTTTTAATTAAAACGTTAAAATGAAAATCGTCAATTACTCATTCCGGGCAAAATCACGTGATACTGGACGAAGGGTACGTAGAGGAGGATGCCGGCGATGATAAAGAGTGAGGAATATAAATACTCCCATCGAGGATCCAAGACCACGGTGGTAATGCAGAGGTAGGCTGCCATGATTGTTAAAACGAAGGACATCCAGATCGGGGCCTGCAATTTGGGAAATGATTCCAGGAATTTAAAACGATATTATTAGGTAAAATATAAAAATTATAAAGTATTAGTAGTTTCCCCCCTTTTTAATTAATTACTATTTTTTGTTTATGATTTTAATATGATCAACTTATATATCGTGCCTAATTATTTATTTTAAAAAACTTTTAAAAGATGTATACTTTAAATGGCCTGGGTGCCTCCGGCATTTTATATCGCAGGACTATAAGGGTGGCCCCTGTCAATCCATAAAAGATCCAGGCACTGTAGCTGAAGAAATCAATTAATTTGTTCACGTCCAAGATGACGACCATAAGGATTGTGATAATGGCCTGGAATTTACATTTCAATTAAATATAAAATTAAACAAATAGTAATAATAATAACTTTTAATTTTAACAGTTGTGATAAAGAAATAATAGCAGAGTTACTTTACATTATTTTAATACATTTTGACTATGTAGAATAATATTAATTTTAAATTAAAAAATCTTTTCAAGTATTCCCCCCTACATTAATGACCAGCGAGATGGATGGAGTGTCTCGCTTGATGTCCACATAAGAAATACAATCCGGCAAATGACCTTCTCGGCCAGCAACGTAAGTTATTCTGGAAAACAAACAATTTATTATAATGTATTGAAAAGTATAATTTTCGGGTTTAGAAAGAAAAAGTGTTTTTTCTATTATGAGAAAATATTATTTGTATATTTTGAGCGCCACATGGATTGTCAGCATGAAATTAAATAATTATTAATTATATTACAAAATAACAAACAATTTACCTTGCGGATGTAAAAAGAACTCCATTTCCAGCTCCAAACGTCGATAATATTACTGAAAGCGGCATGAGAAAACTCATTACTCCCAGGACTTCTTTGCCGTACATCTGCGTATTAACAAATTGTAACAATTATTTTAATTAATTTAAAAAATATTTAAAAATTAAATTTACTTTTTAAATTTAAATTAATTAAATTTTTTAATTATTTTAATAATTAAAAAAAAATTTAATCTAAAAAATAAAATAATAAAATAAATTTTAAAACAAATTTTAATATTATTTTATATTTTTCTTTCACAATTAAAAAACAATTTTTTTCTTTTGATAGTAAAAATAATAAATTCAATTCTTTTATATTACAAAATAAAATAAAGTTTTTAATATCAAATATAGTTTCATTGGTAGACAATCAAAATATCCGTCATATATCATAAATTGACTTACAATAGCGACCGAGTCCCCATCAACAATATCAGTGGGCGTGAGAACAGTTAAAAATGAAATATTAACCAGGATGTAAGAAACGATGACGAGTGGGATGCCGATTAAAATAGCTCGCGGGAGATTCCTGATGAAATTAAATAAATTAATTAAACAAATTAACGCACTATTAACTATTGACGTATTATAATTAATGTCTTGATTCTTTTTCTTTTACTTGTAAGGATTCTTGATTTCTTCCGCCACCAAACTCAGCTGATTCCTGTGATATCCAAGGTAGGTATTTCAAAATATTAAACAAAATAGATTATTTCAGACATTAAGAAATAAAGGAATGGAAATAATAAAATATTGAATATAAATTCAAAAAACGGATTTATTCACCATCCATCATAAGCCCAGAGTCCATTGAAAAAAGCACTGGAGTACATTCCAAAATTAGCATCGGCTGTCCCATGAAATCCAACATTCAGGTTTTTTGTTTTTCCTATTAATAGCAAGTTAAAATTGGTTTGTTTTTAAAAATGTCGATTTTTTAACGGTTTAATTTTATTATTGAGGAACTGCTTTTCGTATACGTTTCAAATATTTTCCCCACCTATGCAAAGGTTATAAATGCCGGAGACGATGATAATGGCAATTCCAACTAATTTCGCCACTGTAAATAGAATTTGTACTTTCGTAGCAAATTTGACGCTGTAGCAGTTCACGAGTGTAAGGAGCACTGTAAATATATAAAATTAGTATTATATTATTATAAACCAATGTTATTTTGTTCGACTATTTGCGGATTACATATTCCTTGAATTTAAGTAATTATTATAATTTAATAAAATTCTCAGTTCTTCTTTATATGTTTTTCATTTTAAAATAAAATATTTTTTTTTAATTAAAAAAAATATAGTACCGATAATAGCAGCCGCAACTAATCTTGTCCCCCAAACAATGTGAGAATCGCTCATGTCATCCACAAAGGGCTCCACAATGTTTTCTGCGCAAATTAAGCAAATTAGCGCGAGCTGCGACGGGCGGAGGAGCGTCAGTGCGGACCAGGAATTCAGAAAAGCTGGGATGGCGCCAAAGCCGGCGAGTAAATAAGGATATTCGCCGCCACTGGCGGGGACGACAGTGCTAAGTTCAATATAAGTGATGGCACCTGTTTAAATTTTTCACAGAAAAATAATAACAATTAAAAAAACTAAATAGGTAAAATACGGTTGGTCCAAACAGCGGGAAAATTAAAAAAAAAAAATTAAATCTCAAAATTAAATTTAAAAATAAAAATATACAAATAAACGACAATAAATTTAAAAATTAAAATAAATTTAAATTTAAATCTCAAAATTAAAACAGAAAAATAAATTAAAAATTAAAACAAACAAATTAATTAAAAATTAAACAAACAAATTAAAACAAACAAATTAATTAAAAATTAAACAAACAAATTAAAACAAACAAATTAATTAAAAATGAAACAAACAAATTAAAACAAACAATTTAATTAAAAATTAAACAAAAAAATTAAAACGGAAAAATAAATTAAAATATAAGTCTCGAAATTTAAAAACAACTAACCTCAAAATTGAAATAAAATCAATTTTTTTAAAATTAACAATTAATCTAAATTTTAAAAATTAAAATAAATGAAAAATATACATTTCAAAATAAAATAAAGTCTTTAAATAAAATTTAAATATTGTGAAAATAAAATCAATAAATTTGTTTTAAAATTACTATTAAAAATTAAAGCCAATTTACAAATGAAAACAATTTGCAAATAAAATTGAATTTAAATAACAACTTACCAAACATGGATAAAACTCCACACAAGGCCCAAATTATCAAGGACAGCCAAACATGATTCCCAGTATTTTTGAGGATTCCGCCAGGTGAAATAAAAATTCCGGAACCTTGAAAAATTATTAAATTTAGCAATCTTTATTTTTTAGCAACCGTAATACAACAAAATACGCCAATTAAATAATATTAGATGGACATGAAATTTTATTAATGGATCAATATTTTAATAAAAAATTATTTAAAAAATTAATTTGATATTTATTATGGATAAAAAAATATGAAATCATTTCATTTTTGTGATCAAAAGAATGCGAGTAAGTATGTACAAACCTATCATGGTCCCCACGATTAAAGAAATCGCCCCGAAAATCCCCACGGTCCTCTTGAGGTTCACGGCCGCTTCATTTGTATTTTTGTCAGGCATGGAAATGGCTGGAGTATTATTATTGCCAGGAACCTTCCCATCTTGCTCCACGACGCTTCCTGGAGGTCCGACGCCGCCGCCGCCGTCATCTGAGAAATTATTTTTGGTTCCGATGAAATTTTTGTCGGCTTCCAGTAATAAGCTATGATTATCATTAGTATTATTACTGGGAAAACTCCCGTAACTATTGACTCGTTTACCCTTCTGAAAGGCACGGTTCTCCATTATTACGGGGAAATTATATTGACTATTCCGTCTCTCTCCGTCTTTTTCCCCCTTTGACGCTGGTATGGATCCTTATCAATTTTCCGGCGTTTGATTTCAATGTGTACTTTGCCTGGGCCGTCGGTTCTGACTTGCTGATTAGATTCCCGATAGAGCCGGATCAAAGCGATATATTATCGTGCTTATTCTGCTAATTTTTATATATATTTTTTATATGTAGCGCTTTGCTCAATAATTATTTCCCAGTCTGGCCTTTTCTTTCCGCAAAAAACTCAGGTAACTAATAATTTCGGATGGGAAAATTTGCGTCCTTTCAACAATTTTCTAAATTAATCGGGAAATTATATAAAAATCAATAATAATTAAAATCTAAAGTAAATCATATCTCTAGACATACAAGTATACTGGGAATATAATTTATTAATATTTCCATATCCTTGTCAATTTCGGCGGGAGATATATTAATTTTAAATACTAATTTATTACTTTTTCAGCCATTCACAATGTAGAGGAAGGTATTTCTAATAATTTTTTTAAAATAAGAAATAATTTTTTAAATAAAAATTTTTTTTTTCGAAATTTCGACGATTTTTATTAATTTGTAGGAAATGTGCTTGTCTCGAATTTGTATTTACACACTCGATTTTGTATTTAATATTTTTTAAGATTTTTGGCTTAATTTGTGGAGAAATCCTTTAAAAATGTTTTGTAAATAAATATTGGAAAGTGTAATATTTTAATTAATTTTGTATTTGAGCCATTAAAAAGAGCCGCAGGATATGAAAAATGAGTGCTGCTGCTGCTGCTAACGCTAAAAGCACTGAAATTAAAATGAAGTTTATTTGCGTATCGTTAAGCTATAGCAAATAATAAATAATAAGTGTTGACGGCATTTTGATGATGAAATTATAGTGTTGTTTTCCGGATTAAATTCCTTTGTGGTCCTGCAGGATTGCGCACACAATTACATATTTCATGTGTAATCAGCGGGCTCACTTGAAGATAAAACCCGTTGAGAATTACCAAGAGCAAGAGCTCTATATAGGAAATGAACAATGAAGGTTATATGCATATTAATTAGAATTGTTCCATTGTGGTTTCTAAAAAGCGGAATTATTACTGTGTATGGCGGATAAAACTGATATCGTGGGTTAAACTTAAGGTTATAAAAAGGTGCTAAAATTTTCGTAACGTTATAGTTTAAAAACTATTTTATAGCACCTTTGCAAGTTTAACCGACGATATATTACGTACATTTTTTACATTGTGTACGTACAATTTAATCCGCGAGTTCAAGAGGAAATGTATTTATGTATGTTCGAGCTCTAATGTGTAAAGAGCGGGCGTATATTTCTTCATAATTATTTTCCGATTTAGATTTATCTTTTGGAGATAAACGTATATTTATGCATTACACAAACGTTTAATTTGATTATTATGTATTTTTCAATCTAAATTGCATCATCGCAAATCAGACAATATGATGTTACTGTTGATAATTTATTTAATTGAATAAATAATTACATATATTTTTAGTATGTATGAATTTTGCTTCAGAATGGAAATTGAATTATTATTTACTAATAAACTGCTCCGTTTCTTATACATACATATACTCAACATTCCAAAATAATTGCATGTATTATAATTACTAATAAATTTTATTTGCAGAAGAATGTAATATATGAATGGACAATAAGTGGCTTTTTCATTCAGATAAAAGTTATTATCAGTAAATATAATATTGAAATATGAATGAACGATAGCAAGGACGAGATCGAACTTTAGGATTTCATGAAGCAATGTTCGGAGACTTGGACTTGACAAATAAAGGATATTTATAAAATTATAATTATTAAATATATCTACATATAATAATTTTAAATAAGATATTATTATAAATCAGAAAGTACATACAGAATATACATCGGAAGATATATGTACATGGTTCAAAAGTTCAAAGGTACATATATCTCAATTATATACGACAATAGTAATCTCAATAACTGCATTGTTTTTTTTGAGTGTGACAATTTCATCACGTTTTCCCCTTCCTCACGTGTTTAATATTCATTGAATAATTCCAAATCATAATAATAATTATAATTTGGAAATCATGGAATTCATAGCTGAAATAGTTATTTGCCATTTATTACTTCAGAGTTTATTTTTAACAAGGAAAATTAATAACTAAAATAATTATATCATATGCATATGATTTAATATATTTCATCGGAGGGAGCCTTAACCGATGACACCCGTGTCTCGGTTTTCGAAGATTTTAATTGCATGTACATACTTATCCTTAGGCACGTGTGTATTATTTTTGAAAAAATGGCTTATGTATTTCATTTGTATTTCGCTATTAAAAGCAAGGATAGAACATCCACTGTTTAAGCATATTTAACAAATACATATGGCAGTAAGAATTTAAATAATTTTGAGGCAATATTTGCCCAAATACTCCGTAACATACAAAATGCGATTTGGAAATTTTGCGAAATGGAAAATTAAAAGTACTAAATTTGGGGGCAAAACGTCCCGGCCTTATCCATGAAGAACTAAAAACACAAATGTCTAATAATATTTCATCAAAATAACTAATGAGAGTCACCACTGCCAACCACACCACGCTTTACTTTACGTTAAGGAAACGTTTTCATGTGTCTCAGCGCGTATAATTCATGCAATAAAATTTGACCTTTGTCCAGACGCGATTTATATCGGACAGTTTATTAACACATGGATATAGCAGCAAGGATAGTGAGGGCACCGGTTCTCACTCAATCCTGATACTCCACAGTTCCAGTGAAACAGCACTTAAAAAACGCAGCCACGTCGTTGAAAATATGAAGATTTCCGTTCTTCAACACACCTTCAAAGTTACAGAAATCAGAGACGGTACAGAATGAAGAATGATATACAAGTTCAAAGACCACATGAACCCCCGGAGTTTTCATATTTTCATTCTATAACTTGAAAAACCTCAAACGACCTGTTCGTCGGCGGGAAAGTTTTCAAGTTCTTTTAATTATCCATTTTTTAGCTTGGCTCATTAATTAAATTAATTAACAATTTTATTCACAAATTAATAAATTGCTCTTTTAAGCTTTTAACAAGTTCTTTTTTGTTTTCAACAAGTTCTTTGTAGTTTTCAACAAGCTCTTTTTAGTTTTCAACACGTTCTTTTTTAGTTTTCAACAAACTCTTTTTTACTTTTCAACAAACTCTTTTTTAGTTTTTAACGAGTTCTTTTTAGTTTTCAACAAGTTGTTGCAAGTTATTGTCGGGCATACAACTATTAATTAATTTAATATTAAAAATCTACAGCAAAAACATGAACTGTCTGGAAATGCATACAAAATCTTAATATATTCTATAGTGAAAGGCCGAATTAAGTGTGTTTGGCTTTGGTTTTTGTTGCTGAACCGATGAGAACATCATCTCCGAGGTTTTCGGGCGGGACGACTAAAAGTAGAGCTTGCACGCTTCTTGTTAAAAATTCTGCAAAAAAACAAATTTTGACCATTGAGTTTTATAAATATTTCATCAAATAACGGAACAGTTGTGTAAATATTAAGAAATTAATTTTAAAATGCTTATTGTGGGGACACAAGCAGTATTATTATAATGATAACAAATTAGATTAAAAATGAAATTCAAATTTACCCATCCCTGGAAAGACCAATCCGAAATGCACAAAGGGGATATAAAGGACGAGCCCTGCCAATATGAATAGCGAAGAGTACAAATATTCCAGGCGCGGATCCAGCGCGACTGTGGCGCCGCAGAGGAAACACGCCATCAAAACGACAACTACGGCCATCCAGATTGGAGCCTGGAAATATTGATTAAATAATTTTTGTAATTCTCAATATAAAAATACATACGCCGAAAATTCATTTTTTCTACAAAGTTTTATTCTGCCCATGCTTTAAATTAAAAGTTTTTATTGTAATATTACATAGTCTAAAATAATAAATTGACACTTGAATGTTGCTTTACTTTCATTGGCCTCGGCGCATCCGGTAATTTATAGCGCATGATTATTAAAGTTGACCCAGCCAAACCATTAAAGATCCATTGGGCGTAACTGAAAAAATCTATTAAATTGCTCACGTCCAGAGCAATCACCATGATGATACCAAGAATTGCCTGAAAAATTGTCGGACACACAAAAATCCATTGAAAAATTAATTTAGGTAATTATGAAAACTAATCAAAATTAATTAATTTTTTTTAAAAATTAAATCACGGTGAAAAAATAAATTCCAACTGCTATTCCAATGATTTTGGATTTTTAAAGCTTTTTAAATTACGTTAATAATTAGGGAAACGGATGGCGTCTTGCGCTGAATATCCACAAACGAAATACAACCGGGCAAGTGACCCTCCCTGGCGGCAACGTACAAAAGTCTGAAGCCCATGAGGATCAAAATATTATTACAGACAACAAAATATTATAAACTTTCGTATTCACATATAACAATACTAGCTTTAAGCCCGTGCTCTGCACGGGAAAACACTGATTGGTCGTTATGTTGCATTATGTATGGCGCTAGAATTCGAAATCGTACAGACGTTTAGTGCTTATATAGGTGAGGATTAAGTTGTGTTCTGAGAACTCAATTCTTTAAGTTACGAACCTCGAGGAAGACATTTGACCGCCATTAGCGGCACCGAACGTAGACAAAACAACTGTTAACGGCATAAGGAAGGACCACTTGCCGAGCATCTCCCTTCCGAAAAGCTTAATTGGCCATAGTCAATATAAGGAAATCCAATTTACACAAAAAAAATTAGTGTACACATTTGTTGTACATATTATGTTTAAAAGCATGAACGTTTGAATTTATTCATTTAAAAGAGATTTAAATTCAATCTTACCATGGCTACCGACGTACTTGGCATAGCCATTTCCTCCGTGGAAAGAACAGTTAAGAAGGACACGTTTGCAAGAAGGTAGCACAATGTCACTAGCGGTATTCCGATGAAGAGCGCGCGAGGAAAATTTCTAAGAACAAAATTAGTTTTACAATTATGGCAAAGCAAAAATAAATACAAAATAATTTCAAATAAATACAAAATAATTTCAAATAAATACAAAATAATTTCAAATAAATACAAAATAATTTCAAATAAATACAAATGAATATTCAAAAAATGAAAAAATATTAAAATTTAGGGGCCAACCTATAGGGATCCTTAACTTCTTCGGCTACAAAATTTAATTGTTGCCTGCAAAACAAAATGAATTTCACATTTCTTACGCTATAGGCTATAGGTATCATCTGGATTGTAAATATACACATTTTAGCTAAATGAAATACAAATTATTGGAGAGGAACTCAATCCCTATTCTATTTATTCTTGAACATTTCTAATAAATTATAACCATCCGTCGTAGGCCCAAAACGCATGAAAAAATGCCGACGCATATTGTCCAGCATTAGCATCCTCCTTGCCCTCAAAGCCTACGTTTAAATGTGAAGTTCTTCCTGAATGATTCAATTTTAAATTTTAGTAACAAACCATATGAGTATAATAATGAACTGTTTTTATATTGAATATTTTTTGTAATGCAAAAACATACCCAAATAAAGATTGTACATGCCTAATCCAATGATAATACTAATTCCAGTGAGTTTCGCTGTTGTAAAAACTATCTGAACGCGAGTGGCGAATTTGACGCTGTAGCAATTTATGAGGACGAGCAGGGCTGAAATATTAAATTTATTAATTATTGCCAAAATAATTAAATTTTTTGAAAATTAAAAAAAATCCATTGTGAAGGATTACAAATTCTTTACAATAATTATAGATTTTTTAAATTATTTTATATTTAATTATTATTATAAAAGTTAACGCTACAAACCTTATTAAACATTAAATAATAAATCATAAAAAATCCAAAAATTAAGAGATGTGATATGATATTTATTGTAGAAGCAATAATTAATTACAAATAAGGACAGCAGCCAGAAATGTCGGTGCCCAAGCCACGGTCGGGTCCCTAATGTCATCCACAAAAGGGAGGACAATATTATTTGCGCACGTGAGGCACACCACGCCAAGGCCGGCTGGGCCCATCAGCGTGAAAGCTGACCAAGAGTACAAAAATGCGGGGATGGCACCGATCCCCGCATACAAATACACATATGTTCCTCCACTGGCTGGAACGACCGTGCTGAGTTCATTAAACGTGAAGGCACCTCCATTTTAAAAAAATGTTAATATTAATTAAATAAAATATTTAATAATTCATAATTACTTAAAATAAAAATAAATTATTTTTATAAATTTTTAAATAATTATGCATGTTATGTTTTTTTCCCTGTCCTATTAATATTTTTTTCTATTTCCACTTTTGGTATCAAAATAAATTAATTAAAATTATTTCTTTAACTTTAATTTTAATAAATTAATTAAAATTATTTCTTTAACTTTAATTTTAATAAATTAAAAAAATTAAATAATAAAATTTTATCATAATAATAATTTATACTACAATTTACTGATTTATTCCAAAGAAAAATAATCATATTTATACCAAAAATAGCAAAAACGGCACAAATTGACCAAACCATTAACGATAACCAAACGTTCTGGCCAGTGTTACGAAGGACTCCTCCAGGCGACACAAAAATTCCGGAACCTAGAGAAATACAAAATAAATCCCATCAGTGAAGCTTTTGAATCAATTAATTATATTTATAATTTCGTTCTTCCTATATACGTCATTTTCTCTCTATAAAATTAATAATAACACAGTGAATAAAATATTTTCCAAATAAAATTTTTAAAAAATATATATATTATGTGTATACCAATCATGCTCCCCACAATGAGAGCAATGCATCCCACCAATCCAATCGTCCGTCCTAATTTGACATCGTCGGATGGATTTTTCACTGGCGGGGACTCGATTTCTTTTCTCCCATCATGTTCTTTTCCCTCGGATTTATTATTTATTGTTGAAACAGTACTGATGGGAATGTCCGTTGAAGAGATGCTCTGATTATCTTGAGATGGATCTAAATATTTACAATTTTTTGAAATTAACAATAATTTAGTTTTTTCAGGAAATTAATTTTACTGTGATTCATTAAAATTCCAGCTATAAATGATCAACCTGGCATAAATGAAGGATTGTCCATGTTAAATACATAAAATTAAATGAAAGGAATTATTTATTAATTTTAAAATTTGTTGAATTTTGTTGAAAATTTGTTTTAAGTTTGTTGTTTAAAAATTGTTTAAATAATTCCTAATTAACTAGTACGATTAGTTATGAAAATTAAAACAATTTCCTGAAAAGACAATATTTAAAAGTTTATTAAACAGAAAAGAAAAACGGATACTAAATCAATTATATTCATGACAATTTGGAGATCGTCGGCTTCTTTTAATGTACTAATGAAATCAATTCCGATCTCTATAATATTGATTGACTTTGACAAACATTGATGTTAAAACATTAAATCATGATGATAAAAATTGAGAATCCTTTTTGCTCACGTTAAGAAGACACATGGATCACTTGTCTGGAAGGATCAACTCCAATTTACAAATTAAGCAGCACCGTTGTTTCATCACGAATTGTCTGTCGTTGACTTGTAGAGTTTGTCGGCAGTTAAATTGGGATGATGCATGCATGAATAATTGCGATTCATCACAAGACTCACACGCTTCGCAGATTGATTCTTCCAAAAATAGAATGAATAAGTGATCATTATTGAGGTTACGAGAAAAAGAAGTTGGTTTAAGAAGGTTGACGAAGTCACACAAACAGACACGTGAGCGAATAATAATTAATTACATATTTTTGTGTTTGGCAAATTTTCGTCATAACAATTATTTTTGTAGTTTTGTTTTTATTATTATACAAACAATGGAAACTCTTTATAACGGCACCCAATAAAGCCGAAAATTTGACCACTATAAAGAAGTCCTCTTATGAGAGTCAAAATTTTGTGTAAAATTAATTTTGGGGCACATAAACTGCGACCGTTATAGGGCGTGTGCTCTTATAAAGAGGACCGTCATATATAGGAAGTCTGCTCTTATAAAGAGGACCGTTATATGAAGTATGCCCTTATAAAGAGGACCGTTATAGGAAGTCTTCCCTTTTAAAGAGGACCGTTATAGGAAGTCTGCTCTTATAAAGAGGGCCGTAATAGCGAGTCTCCACTGTATGTGAATTTTATTAATTATTAAATATATTTAAAATAATAGCAATACTATACATATGTAGGTATATTTATATTACAATATTCCATGTTTCTGGATTTTTACCGAAAAGTCTGACAGCAACGGGAATCAGTAAATTCGGCAGGATATTCTATCATTGCACGGAATTAATGGTGGATATCTCATCTGAGGTTCACATATATACACGTGGAGATAGCCCATATTGCATTTGCATCACCATCGACGACGTATGTATATATATGGCCAATTCTGATAAGTACGTATTGATGATTATGATGAGTAAGTAAATGCACGCCTCTTATTTTATTAATCATATTCGAATTTAATAATTAGGCTTCGTCACGTTCTTTTTTTTCTCCCATTTAATATAACACCTCACAATAAATCATGAGCATAAGAAGCAGATTTTAACATTTTGTGGCAACGTTTAATATTTTATTTCAATTGAATTAATTTCTTGAAGGTTGGAATCAGAATTAGCATTGTATATCTGAAAAAACCAATTATGTAATAAAGTACTGTATTGCTTGTTATTGATTATTTTTGTCCGTCACTTATTCAGCATGTAAAAGTCATTGTTTTTGAGCACAATGCCCCAAAATTGTTGCAACGATTTTTGGTTGAAAGAATTGCATAAAAAAATTTGTATGCATACAAATGTAAATAATAATTATAGGATTTATTACGATCGATTTAGCAGAAGCCCTTACAATCGGATAGTATTACATTCTACAAATGTAAATACCATCTACATGTACAGAATCTGTAATACAGATATAAGTATGTATACTCCTTGTAACGTAATTACTTAATTACATACGTAGAATCCAAGCACAATATTTTTGTAAAAATTTAATCGGCTGAAAATGATTGAATTTACAGAAATTGTCTATAAAAGAATGTGAAAAGTGAAAAATGGCTCTTTACAAACTGCTTTTTAGGCCTCCTCCGTAGGAAGGGGGACTATTGAATCGTTGGATCGTGTCTGTTAGTCCGTTAGTCTGTTA
>JAQGAK010004044.1:0-13186 GCA_034696945.1 Lipothrix lubbocki
TGCCTATCGCGTTGGGATGCCGCGGCTAAATAGCATTCCCACTTGTATACATATAATTGAGAATATTGTAATGTATTAAATATGCGATGTGTATAGGTAAAAGCCTTAAAACACAATAAAAGTCAATACTTTACTTTACTTTACATACTATATCTCAGTTGGGCCAGGACACGCCGATTTTGAAAAACAAAATTCACTTGAGACAACCCTGCCTATCGAGAGAAGACAAATTTATCAAAGCGTATCGTCACCATTATTCAAAATTCTATTCCGCTAATAGTGTGACCATTGAAGCTTTGAATGGCGTGACCGATTTTTTGAATGTGCAGTAGTAACATGGATGCTGGAGAGTAATCTTGTGAAATGATAGAAGAAAAGAAAAAAGAATTTAAAAGAATAAATAATTCAAATTTAAAAGAATAAATAAACATTCCAAGGATTCCAGCGTCTTCTGGTATTAAATTATTTTTTATTAGTTCCTATATGTATGCCCTTTTTAATCATATTAGTATAAGCAACACAGAATTTGTTTTCATTATATGGATACAAAATATCTCGTGAATTTCCCACTAATTAAAATTTTTTATAGGGCAACACATTTTCCCATGATTTTATTAACAATAAAGAAATAATATTTGTTAGCCCAGACGTTTGATACCAACTTCCTGTATTTTTTCACAAACATGCAAATACAGCGTCATCACATTACTACCTGTTTTATTCCAAATAGTTTGGTGCAAATTACTCAACGTGTAACCTGTTTAACTACCATTTCATTGCATTTACTGCCGTGTAAAAATATTTAATCCAAACGCTTCTGTCATAAAATGATTTTATTTATGGCAAAAAACTTACCGCCTCGTTAGTAATAAGTTTGGAACTCACACCAACAGGAAAATGGTATCGGGCATAATAAGAGCGTTTATTGGCTTGACCTCCAATAATTTTTTTATTTTCCTGGCTTTTTTGACAATCAATTATAATTTTGCTTTACTCATAGCATTGGCATCGTGGGCTCTTTACCGCAAAGTGATTTGGCTTCTTACCAAAAAGTTTCCACCCGAACTAACAGCATTTGTGACTGGGTTGGGCGTGATATTTACCGTTGACCAGCCAGGTGAAGCTGCGGGATCAATGTCGTAAATTGCAGCAATTGTATGCAGATTTGGGGAAATATTTATCTTGGAAAACTAATCCGTGTCATCGTTTTTTCGGGGACGAATTGCAGCATTTTAATTAGTAATGATATCATCGCAATTGCGGGACGAGAATTGGTAAATAGATATACATATTGGTAATTAAGGATTAGCTTGCATAGGGATTTCGATCCAGAAAGATGGTAACATACTAAAATACATACGTGTTTGAAAATATATTAATATTATAAGCAAAATCCATACATACGCCAAATTCTTACATAATTATTGTAATTCGCTTGTGAACTTAACATACAATTCTTTTCGGTACATCCAGGTTGTACGTAAGTTATATCCATAGTTGGTTGCCTATATGTATAGTATGACGTCACCAAAATAATAATGTTTTAGTACAATAAACGGTCAATAATGATTTTATCAGGACTGAATTATTGAAAGTATGTAAACCATAGGATAAATAAAATCATCTTCCTTTTAAAAATTGTGTTACTGCATGTATTTCAAAATACACTCCAAATAGGTTCCAATTCAATTCCACCCAGTTTATATAGTCATTACTATTTTCAGGTTTACTCTTGTCAGTTCCAACGTTTTGTGACAATCAAACTTCTGTAAACGTTGTATAGACTAAAAGAAAAATTGTCAGTATTATTTCCAATAATTTATATCTACATATAACATAAGAATATTAAAAGTTTTAAAATTTGAAAAACTCAAATTTTTAAACTTTAAATTTAAAAGCTTGTCAAACATGTTCGGCCAGAACTGACTGCGTTTGTGACTGGGTTGAAAATGATGTGAACTACGGATAAACCTCATGCGGCCCGGGACCATTGCGTAATTTGCTCTATTTTGAACGGTGAAACTGCAAAATCCACCTCTGATATGTTTAGGAACAATGTTTTGGGACTTCGGTACAAGGATGGAAAACGAGTTTACCAGAAATTGAAGCAATCTTACGCAGAGTTTGGGAAATATTTATTTTGGAAAACTGATCCTGACTTCAAAATTTCAAACCACGTTCGTGTTTATGATTACACCGGTGAATTCGAAAACCAGTTGATTTGTATGGTACCGGATTTAGCTCAAATTTTCCCGAAGCTGGCCCAAAAGAAATGGATTCCAGTCATAGCCCATGGGAATTTCTTATTTTCAACAATTATTTTACATCTATCACATCGACGCCGAAAACAATTTTAATTGGCCGACTGGATCACGTCCTCACAGATGGACACGGTGCGTATTCTTTGTTCAGAGATTATCCATACAGCTTTTCACGTGATATTCATACTCGCGCGCTGCCACAGCAACACTCTATGAGTTCTAACAGTTTGGTACCATTGAAGTTAACATTTTTTCTTAGGGGTGTCGGGGTCAAGGTCTTCAACACGGAGCACCTATATTCAATATTAGAGTTTCCAAATAGGCTCCTGTGTTATTGAACCTTGACTTTAAATGCTAATATCTAAAGACCTAAGACATTTAGGGCATCAAAATAGTGACCTACATGTGGAAAAATATGATAATGATGAATATGGGAATTTTATTTTTTAATTTCAACTGGTACTCATTTGGCGGGCATTTTCAGAACAAAGTTACAAAAAGCCAACCGTCTGGGCAAACTAGTACCTGGGGTACAAGTTTCCAGCTTTTGACATGAATCAAAAACATAGGATGACAGAAACGTCACATTTCGTCATGCTGGTAACTTTGATTTTGACCAGAGCAGCGCAAGTGGCTTTGACCCTGAAATCGCTAATGGGCGTCATGTATTTTCAAAAAAGTTGGATTGTTAAGAAATTCAAAATATTTAAATTAACTTGAAAAAAAATTTGTGCAAAAATAAAAAGGAAATAAAAAAAAAGATTGAAGCGGATATTTCAACTTTAAAGTCTTGTCGGGTGAGCAAACGGCTAGGAGTAGAGCTGTGGGAAAAACACGGTCGTTTAATTATATGAAAGGTTTTAGCAACACTAAAGGGTTAAAATTAAAGTAATGACAATAATGTGTGAGTAAAATACAAGGAATAATCCTCTGTAGATTCAACACCGCGGTCCAACATTAATTCTACTCATCTGGCAGTTACACCGAATTAAGTCCTATTATGTACAACGCAGGAACAACATAATGGATAATAGGATTAGATATTTATGTTATTAGGAATCAGAATGGGGAAGATAAAAATTACCATATAGTCATTGAAAAGCTTAGGATTTAATGCAAAGAAACGATATTTATATTTACCCAGGAGAAATATAAAATAAGTATTAATTATAATCCATTTTTAATGGGTTTATATTATTTCTCGTGGGTAAATATAAATATCGTTTCTTCGCATTAAATCCTAAGCTTTCCAATGACTATGGTAATTTTTATCTTTTTTAAACCATTTTCATTGGTTTAACGTGGAAAATTATCAAAGTTTTTACCATTCCCTTCCGAGCTTTTGAACAACATCTGCGTTCGTCCTCAAGCTAATGCATACAAGTAAAAATTGGTATTCTCTAAAACCAACTAAGTAGCTGATTAAAACTTGAACCAAACAATGTACGCATCCAGAACTAAATATCGAGAACTATTGCTATGTGCTAATATTTTAATACCCCGTGAAATAAAAACTTAGTAAATAGAATACATGTATACATATATGTATATACATATTATTTTAGATTGTGAAACACATGTAGACCTACTGCACGCTGATGCAAATAAAATTGAATCACTCAAGTCCATGGCGTCTCAGTGCTATGTGCTCATAAATGGGCCGTATCAACTCTATGGGGAAAATATTGTAAAAGCTTGTATTATGACCGGAACAAGTTACGTGGATATTAGCGTGGAACTACCATTCAATGAAAAAATTCGAACACTGTATTTCACTGAAGCACAGTAAAAATATTTATATCGTTAGTACATGTGGTTATTTCAGCTTTGTTGCCGATCTAGGAAAATCGTACATCTGCAACAATTTTAAAGGTAACAAACATTTAAAAACTTTACGCATTCACATATACACTGAACTCCCGCTATAAGAGAACGCTGCAAATCAAAATCAGTCTATTATATAAGAATTCTCTTATAGAGAGAGCTAGTATGCATATAACCATGTGTGATATGCAGGCCCAAGGGATCTCTTACAGAAAGAGTTCTCTTATAAAGAGATTTTTTATAGCGAGAGTCCAGTGCATAAATTAGTTACATTCTCGATAGGTCAAATTAACTCCATCGACTGCTATCTAAAAACATCACTTGAAAGGGTATGAAAAAGACAATAATATTACATTTTCAGACACAAACGGAATATACTGCAAAATACGTTTATTTCATCATAAGTGATACACTTTAATTATTGAAAAATTTATACAATTTATTAGACATCCGCCGTCATTTGTACAACGTGGGAGTCGTGCATTTACCGCCTGGCTAATCTTGCAAAAGTAAAAGAGTACCGGAAATTAATTTACAACGTGGAATTCCCCATGCCAAAGGCGAAGTTTACGCAACGGTAAAATAAAAACAGGAGAATAAAGTAAATTTCAACTATACAACTATGTGTCAAATTGTAAATTTATCCATCGCCACGCAGAGCTTAATGGTTGATGGATTCCAAATATGCAAGTTGAGGAAGCAGTTAGCGGTCTCAATACTATTTTTTCATTAACAGTACAAAACCGTCTATTCAATTCCATTCATATTATTACATGCCAACTTGGATTTTTTGTATATTATTCTTCATTGCTGGATTTATAATCTTGACACTATCAGTGACATCGCTAGGCATTTTCTTGCTGAAAAAGGTAAATAATATACATAATAAATCAATCTTATTTAGTCAAGATCCGACCGCTTGAGTATTTATTCATTACTTATTTAAACTTCCAAAGTAAACAAACGTGTTTGAATACTATTTCAATAATTTCAACTTATAGATTATATACATGGCGATTTGATTATTTACCTGCTGATTTAAATATAAACGTGCTGATTAGATTATTTACTTGCTGAATTGATAATTACCTGCTTATTAAGTACATGTGCTGCTTTCTAGAGTTCTTTGTACTGTAGAAACTATTACATTTACTGTTAGTATTTGAGCAGCCGTGTTTAAATGCTCGGATTCAAAATTATTATAAAGTCTTCTTGAGCATTGTTTTTTCGTCGAAAGTATCCCAAAGCTTTTACAATAGGAGCAATAAATCCAGTACAACCAACGCGCCAGGAAGCAGAGCATTAATCGGCAGCAAGCTATTTCATAGCTTCTGGTTGGGATTCAAATCAGTTACAAACGACAAAACCCGATACAAACTTAAAATTAAAGGTATTGTAGATTGTAGTTGTATACATATAAAGTCGTAAACGACTAAATTCAATTCTACAAGCCTTTCATGCATCAGCTTCAAGCAAGGTTTCTCACTACATTATTATCGTTGTTTACGTTAAAATGATTCGCCGATTTTATGTTGTTCAGTATAACATATGTACAAAATTCTTGAAGAAGTGTGTAAAGCCAATAGAATCCCAAAACTTTGTGTGCGTAATATTTAAAAATTCACACGATATCTTAAACAACGTGAGGAGTTATCGGTTGGTTTTGTGCAAGTGAATATATCAAATCCTTGCAAAGTCAGTTATAACAAGTCTGTATGGATGACTTGAAATTCTTTCCAGATTGAAGCTAACAATGCTGGCTATCGTGCAACAGCAGCAATGGTAATTGAATCCGCTCGAACAATTTTTAAAGAGGCTCATCTTTTGCCCAAAAGGTAAATATTTCTACTCTAACAAGCATGTACTGTATAACTTTAACAAGACTACGTAATATTAGCTCGCAACGTTTTCAGAGGCGGTGTGTATTCACCAGCAGCAGCCTTCTCCAACACATCAATATTAGAAACACTCCAAAGAGACAACAAAATTAAGCTTAAGTTTATTAAGTAGTCAAAATATTCACTTGCAAAAAACGCATGACAAACATATTTAACCGCATATATCAACATAATGCGATTGTTAAAAACAGCGTGTAATCAAAGTATGAATAGAATTTGAGTAAATAAATGTGTACATGTTTACGCTGACTAATTGCAGCAAATTGAGCATTTCAGCAGCAAATTGAATAATTCAGCAGCCAATTAAATACATCGGCATTAAATTGAATAATTCAGCAGCAAATTGAATAATTCAGCAGCAAATTAATTATTTCAGCAGCAAATTGAATAATTGAGCAGCAAATTAATTATTTCAGCAGCAAATTAAATAATTCACCAGCAATTCGAATACATCAGCAGCAAATTGAATAATTCCGCCGCAAATTGAATAATTCCACCGCAAATTGAATAATTCCGCCGCAAATTGAATAATTCTGCCGCAAATTGAATAATTCAGCAGTAAATCTATTATATAGGCATTAAGTTTTTAATTTTAAATTAATGTTTTTGTAAATTCAAAGTTGGTAGTTATGCAAAGTCACCAGCAAGTGACATTAATTGGCTAAATAACGAACTACAATATATAAATATATGTAAAACCGGAATGGGATCATTTTGTATACAAAATGTCTTAAATTCTGAAAGAACTCACTTTATGAGTTACAATGTTCAAGTAATGAAGCAGCAATAAATACAACTTATGCAACAATTATTATAAAAAACCGAATTATTTACAAAAGAGTTTTAAAATAGCTAATTAGTAACCTAATCGACGTCTTCCAATAAAAAATATATTTAGTAAAAATCAGTGCTTCGCCCCGATTGCGTCGCAAGTAAACTTATTTAAAGCGATGGAAATTGTGATTGTAAGCATGTTTTACAATTACAATTCAGAAATACGTCTTATATGAATAAAATAATTGTCCTGTAATCCATCCTCTGTTCATCCGTCCGTCGCTCGACTCTATTGTAACACGATTAGTGTTGTATAGGTCCGTACGTGCAGGGCACAAAAATAATTTATTTATTGAAATTACGATTTGTTCGATATTATTCGTGATATGAATTTTTTTAAGCTCATTCAGAATTCACTGCACATCTGAGCATATGTTATTGTTCCCCCTGAAATTTGGTATAGAGGGAACATTTTTGAATATTAATATGGAACTTGAAATAATTTAAAATAGTTAATATGTACTTAAATAAAATCTGATTTTTTCCTATTTTTTTCAAAAATCGAGATTTAAAAAGCACATAATTACAAAGGGCCCCAAATAAATTAACTACTGTAAACAATGGCATGGGACTAGTTTTTAACGTAGAATCTAATGATACCATTAGTTTTGACGTACGTCAAACTGTTAGGGATTTATTAATTCAAACTCTTAGTATGATATTGTTAGATCGTCCGCTTTGAAATTTGAGCAACTATGTTCTGGTACAGTTCAAGATTAGTGTAAATTACATTAAATTACATATTCTTGCTGTGTAACAACTAACAACTACGGGAGACAACGTAGTTGTAAGTTAGACGCTGCCAAGATCTTAGGTCTATTGCAGACACCCAAGAGTACACCCCGAAGGGAACGGAAAAGATCGAGACAGAAAGCAGCAACTACCGGGAATCATCTCTTTATGTCAAAATAGAGGAGATTCCTTGTGGGACGAGTTGAGTTTCCCAACAGTGTATTGTGCGTTGAACACATAGTACACCGAAGTGTAATTTGCGCTGTAAACACAACATACTTATAATAGAATTTTGAGTGCTCGCTTTGCTAGTGATGGGGTTTAGATGACAATGATGTGAATACTTGTATTGATTTTGACAATTGATTTATTTATACTGATTGGGTCGTTGTTCACATTGACATAGTAACTGTGTAATTTTGCATGTACGATTGATTCCGAATACATATTGAATTTACAGTGCTTTTATAACCTTACCTTATTAATATATTATTATTAAATATTATAATTCTCACATCCTTATATGTAGCCTTTATTCAATGGATTTTGTCGTCGCATATTGTACAATACCGGATGCACATTTTCCTCATGATCTTACCCTTGCATTTTACTTTATCCATTTGAAATAATTGGTTTGTACGTGGATCTTTAATTATGACAAGCTATTTATTCAAGACGCAAGCTTTCGGTAACGAACAGTTTACCATCGTCAGGAGAAGACGCGAGTGAGGATTGAAAACATTTTTCGTAGTATGATCCAAAAAATTAACATTTTCATAAAATCAATAATTTGAAAATAATAATATTTAAAAAATTTTCAATTAGAGAGGTTGCCATGCACTATCTAATAAAAAAACTCTTATTAACGTTCATTAGATTATCTGTGCTGTTCTGTATTAATAATACTTCTTTGATCTTACGAAGTAAAGGACATGATTAACGTTTAACTATTGAAGTTTCGTCAAAGTTAATGTTGTGGTTTGGGAATAATACAGTATGACGAGCAATGGCAGAGTTGGAATTCTTGCATTTTACATTCTCGATTTCATTTATTCCTTCGCATGTACAACATTGCTGAATTTACACATTTTAATTATGATGTATTAGATATATTATGACGTGACTGACCAAAAGTCAGTAGCAGTCCCCTCTGACAATTTTCACTCTCCGTAGTGAGATATATAGTACATATGGTAAATATGTGCTATAAAAGTGCAAAAGTCCGAAGTTAGCACTTTTCTCCTCTCTTCACTCTCCTCTGCTTAAGCGTTGGTTTTGGACTTTTTGTATGTTTCAACACTAAAGATGACCCTAAAACGTTACGTATACCTTAACCATTGCCATTACATTATTCCTATTATTTTGCCTATGTAAACGTTCCACGGAGTTTTGACCATGACAATGCACTTAAACCTAAAATTAACTGCATCATATAGTTTTTGTACTTCCTTTCGCGTTGTTGTGTAATTAATTTTGCATAGAAATTTCCGATCCACGCATAATTTCATTCCTATTTTGTTAAAATTTTAATTTTTAATTAACTGTGTACCAGAGCTGTCCAAAATACATTCTCTCAAAATACAAATTACAAAATACACTTCCGATTTCACAAAAATACAAGTTACAAAATACTAAATACTTTTGCTTTTCCACAAAATACAACTTATAAAATACCAAATACATTTCCAATTTCTAGAAAATACAAGTTACAAAATACAAAATACTTTTGCTTTTCAGCAAAATACAAATTACAAAATACAAAATACATTTTTCCCACGAAAATTCAAAATACTTTAAACAAGCCCTTAAAAATACATGCAAAATGCACATTTAAGGCAAAACGTTCGAATTTATTTTGCTTTTGGGTAAATACCAGTGAAATTACTGTAAGGACAAGGCCATATTCGGAATTTCATGTGGTGAAAAAACTCAATGATAAGTTGATCGATGCTCAAAATACAAATTACAAAATACATTCTAAAATCGATCAACATCAAAATACAAATTACAAAATACATTTTTAAATTCGACCAACATCAAAATACAAAATATGAAATACATTTTAAAATAATGGAGCTTCAAAACACAAAATACATTTTAAAATAATAAATCTTCAAAATACTAAATACAAAAATGTATTTTCAATACGTATTTTAGATACATGTATTTAAAATACCATGTATTTCGGACAGCTCTGGTTACCATTGTATATTATTATTCAATTATATTCGATTTGTCACGTTGATAACAAACTATTATAACGATTAAAAATTCCTTTTAGTCACGCCACTTTGAATTTACACGATGCTGATTAGCAAGATTAAAGAGTTGGTGATTCTCTGTTCCAATAAATGATAATAAATTGATTGGATAAGTTTGTCGTGGGACGGGTTAATCATTTATATATGTAAGCCATATAATAATTTATTAATGACCACCAAGCCCTCCTTTGTGCACACAAGCACTCATTATTCCAATTTACAATAGAAACTTGCTATACTGGGTGTCCTTATAAGCGCGGACTCCCTATATACCAGCGTCGGTTTTTCTACCCCAAAAATAATTTACATTAAATTTTAGCTTCCGTAATATTATTTCTTTATAGCAATAAAATTTTGCCGCTCACTCGCTTCAACAGACCCCTTTATAAAGGAGTCTTATTAACATTTCTTTGGAAGCTCTTTGTAATGAAAACTTATCAATCAAAAAACTAGCCGTTATACAGAAGTGATCTCATAAGGGTCAAAAGTTATTGAAAAATAATTTACAGAGCATTAAAACCGAGGCCGTTGTATCTGCTCTTATTAAAATGGCCGTTTTGTATACCAAAAAACGACCGCGGCTTTTCTGCCTCAAGAATAAATTGACAAAATGTTGGCTTTTAAATACATACCTATTTCTTTATAACGGACAAACTTGGCTATTTTACAGTATACTGTAAGCCCGTTATAACGACACTCTTTATACGGAGACACTCTTTATACCGGCAGCAGACATTTTTTATTGCAGAATTAAATTTGAATCAAATTGTTCTATAATATTCAATATGGAATCACTTTTTTATAACGGCCATATTATGCCGTTTTATAGCACGCCGCTCCAAGGAGATTCGCTTGTATGTATTTTCAGAGCTTCAAGTCCGAACTAATGTAATTGTAGTAATTAATAAACACGTTCTCCGTATAAGCACTACTTATTCGAATTGATATGACAAACCCCGCATGTCCAGGCTTTACTTGCGAGGACTGACATGAAGAGAGAAGGCTCAAGGCTGCGGTCCTAATAATGAAGCAAAGTATAATATTAGCGTTGTGGACAATTTGTGTACTTCTCCCCTTTAATGCGGCGAAATCGTCTAAATTTCCACGCCTTACATTCTCGGATCTTGTAATTTGGGAGCGGACATTCCAGAACTGTCTCTTAGTCATATTCACTCCAGGCTACCAAATTCAAAACTTGAACCAATTGACGACGCCATTTGTATACGTGAATGCAAAACAGGTTCCACCAAATTGGCGCGTGAATGAGAATACAGCACAGGTTTTGGAAAGTAGATCGAGTCGTCAGGGTTATTTTCTATATCTCTTGCAACAACAATACTATGTATCAACTTGTCAAGCAATGTTCCTATTGCAAGGATTTAAAATGGATAATCATCCAGTAGAGAATGGTAGGCACTTATATGATTTGCTTCCTCCTAAGCAATCAAAGCCGTACGTAGTTTATGCTATCTTGAAACCAATGATTACAAAGAGGGAACAAATAATGGTAAAGTATCTTATCAGGGCCCTAGCCCATACTGATGAAACTGAAACCAGATGGTTTTATATTATGGCCGTTCGGTATAGCAGATCCGATAGATCTACGCTAAATGCGAGCATATCCGAATGGTATACGGTGTGTTATTTTTGCTTCAAACATGTCATTCGTTTTACGAACATGAGCAAATATGTCCGGCGACCGGATTTCAGGCAATACATTGACGAACTAACTGGTGTATCCTTTCGCAACTACATCTTTGTCAAGGCTGGTACTTTTACACTTAAGTTTAAAACCCCCCAGGACTTGTTAAGCAATAACGTCAAATCATTTCTAGTAATGAGGTCAGAAGTGACTATAGAGCATATTATTTTGAACCTCGTTAATCAACATTATTCCAATCATACATTTGGTAAAAAGTTAAGAGAATCCAAAACGTCTCGCTTCAAACTGTTCCGTCATATATTCTTTAACTGGCAGAAGACGCTGCCGTCTTGGCTGGGATTCTATCCTGTTAGAACTAACTATATCAAATTCTTGACGTGCAGCGGTGTGAAACATTACCTTAACTACAGCATTTACAACAGTCCGTTTCAAGACACCGTTTGGGTTGCAATCGGAATATCGATCATAACGTCTTGGGTGGTCATCAAAATAGTCACAAAATTTAGGAAACTTGCCCACTTCGATACATTTTTACTCCCGTTGAGGGCGCTACTAGAGAATATAGGAATAGACGTCTTATGCACATCGGGTTCGTTCCGTTTTAGAATCGTTTTTACGTCCTGGCTCCTTGCATCAGTGGTTCTTACGAATGCGTACAGAGGGATCTTTACTTCCGATCTTACAGCAGTTAGGCCATTTCACGGACCGAAAACGCTGGGTGATCTCGAAAATATCCAGTTCCTTGTGTACTTTCGGCAGGATATGAAAACTTTGCTCTATTTTGACCAAACTTTCGAGGGCTTTGGCTTCAGAATTCCGATACACAAACTGTGGGGCCGCCCCTTGGGGGGATGGGTGAACTTGGGAACCACTTTGAGGTTTATGCACGTCCTCGCTACACGAGAGACTTCCAGAATACGTCCAGAATTCGGGGCAGATATTAAATCTCTCCAGGACAAGTACAAACTGATTTTATCAAAGGTAGTGGTTGCTAGCCCACTAATTGATGTTACAGTGGAGGACGAAATCTCAAGGTGCGACCGAATTGCGCTACTTGATTTTAATAATAAACTGAGGAGATTACAAGTTCCGCGATGGCGGATTAAAACGATTAGACAAAGACCTTTTGTGATAAGCGAGGATACAATTGCTGGTAACGAAGTTGGATTTATTTCTAATTGGCGGTACAGTGGCATGGATGTACTTAGTTTCTTGCAGCACTTGATTGAAAATGGTTTATACATTTGGCTGGAAAATAGGTTGGATTCCCTACAAACGAGTAAGTATGATCTGGAGAAATTACAATACGGAAGCCAGGGCTATGATGATTTACGTATATCGTCGAACTTTGTTCAAACTCTTACGTATTTGTATGGTTGGTTTGTGGTTTTTCTGATTATTGCATTTGTGTTGGAAATGTTTATAGTCGTTGATGATTGACCTTAATTTTGCTTTTCTTAAGTTTGAAATCAAGATTTTTAACTCCTACGGATACTCCTACACTCCTTTGTATTTTCAAGACCAATTGTCAGAATTCATTACAGAAATTATTTATTGACACCAATTTGGCGGAAGTGGAAACCAATATGTTCTCTTGTAAATTCTGAATAAAGAAAAATACACTGGAACCTCGCTCTAAGAGAACGCTATAAATCACCAAAATCTGCCTCTTATATAGAAATTCTCTTATAAAGAGAGCTCGTATGCATATAA
>JAQGAK010004045.1:0-13185 GCA_034696945.1 Lipothrix lubbocki
GAAAGCATATGATCCCATCACATAAAATCGTACGTTTCAGATTGTAGCCTGTCTTTGACAGGCTTTGCAACTAGTATTCAAATAAAAATTTGAAGAAAACTCAACAAGAAAACAAGACACCAAGAAGTGTCACTATCAACTGGACATTACATTTCTGATTACTACTGTTTTATACAAGGAGCTTTGGTAGACAAAATTGTTCGATAAAGAATTCTTAGAGGGAGATTTCTAAGCATTGTCTTTGCTAAATGATTTCCACAAGAACTAACCAAAGGAGAAGAAAATTACGCAAGAGTTGCCTAATGACACAAGAGGCAGTGAGGAGCACATAATTCCAACTAAAATTTAATTTAACCAGGCGCTTATCTTGTGACTCAATAAAATAAGGAATTTTTTAAATAAATTTTCATGGTATATGTACGTCTTGTCATGAGTATAATACTTTGAATTAGTGCCGCACGAATATTGTGGTTATCATTATTTGGCCCGTAGTATATAGGTTGGCTCGATCAAGCCTGCGTTTGCTCTAAGAAAAATCAGAAAATTTTTCGACGAGTAAGTTTCGAGTTAATAATACCGCAACTTTGTACTTTAAGCATCCTCATGAACATCATATTTTATCGTGGTTTTTGTTAGGGATGGGCGTTATTTTCTTTATAATAATTTATTATAATATTATAAGTAAACTGGCTGATGTTAAAACAATGAATTGATGGGGTATGTTAATCCACCTATCTTTTTAACCTAACCCCGTCAAGTCTCACCCGTGTAGACAAAGGTCAAGGTATTCTGGAATTTAAACACGATCAATTAAAATTTCTCGGTATTTTAGGTTATATTTAATACCTAATCCATCGAATGTTACTTCACGCCTGACGGCGCTCAGTGTTCGGCGAATTGGGTGTAAATGTAACCTAACTTAAACACCGAAAACATTTTCAACGACCCCCTTTAAACCCCAAAATTCCTTGACCTTTACCTAGACCAGTGTGATTTGACCACCACCATGAACCTTTCCACATGTCATTTTGTAACATAACTGGAGCAAATACACGGGGGCATGGATTAACGCAACGTTCCATGGATGCTAAATGTATGTATTTGGTGTTGTAAGTCGGGACTTGTCGTTACCTGGAGTGTGAAAGGTATTGGTTTGTACAATTACATAAGGACTTAACGTCAAGTCCTATGTTAAATATTTATGTGTATAAGTAGACATGATGTCCCATGTTAATTGGCTGTATTACGAAATCACGTGAAGTGGGAGGTGAAAATAAGACAAATTCCGTAAATGTTGCTGTAATCGTCATTTATTTATTAAGGGAATTTTTGAACATACTATAAAAAGTTTTGACTTCTCAGGAAAAAGGAAATAAGGAAAATCATGAAAGTATTTTGTGCAAGTTGCTAAGCCTGTCAAAGACAGGTTATAGATTGAGACTTACTGTGTTATGCGGTGATATGATTTGGTATGCATTTTGTTTGTGCATATATTAAGTTAGCAAATCATCTTCTAAAAAGCGTCATATGCGGATTTGTTTGTCTTTTATACTAAAATATAGGATAATATCTTTATCCACCTTGAAAAGGTGTACAATTGTAAGCTCTTTTTTCAACGAATTAGACTGGAGAGTGACATCGTGAAGCCTCTCATCAAATAGTCGTTCTTCTTATCCATTTTTAGGTTCCCGTCCGCAGGAAAGGGACCTATTGAATCGTTCGATTGTGTCCATGGGTCCGCTTGTCCGTCTCCAAGATATCTCTCGAACGACAGGTCGCAGAGAAATAAAGTTTGACACACTTGTAGACAAGGGGACATTGAAATTCAGGGTCGTCAGGGCGAATGAAAACAAGTTATAAGCATTCGAAATGTTGAAAATTTGTGCATCACACTTGGCCGACTTGGCTATAGTGTTAGTCGTGACTCCAGGGATGCACACAAGAACTTCTTCTCTTCGCCTTTCTCTTTCTGTATGTACTTGCGGGCGGCCGTTTCTGTGACCCACAGATCCAACCATTGTGATTGTCGAAAAAGTTGTAATTTTACTTACGCCCAAAAAGTTTATGAAATCCTGAAATTTTAATTGAAAACTGCGTTTGCAATTAGCCTGGGTTACATTTTCGTTGACTTGTGGGCAAACCCGTTTTTGAACAATTATAATTTAACTATTCTAATGATTTTATGAGGAGAATGGTTCCTAAAAATTTCAATCAAATCATTCAAGGTTTTCAGTTTGACCCGTTTTAAATGTTGGGTGACCTGTAGATCTAACTGTTGTGATTTTTGAAAAATTTCTAATGTAACCCACAAATATTTTTTGAGAAGGGTTCTCGAAAATTTATATCAAATCGGTTAAGGTTTGATGTATGTGAACTGGGATAAATGCTCGGTGATCTACAGGTCAAGCGGTCGTAATGTTTGGACAACTTCCTGTTCAACTTCGTATTGATTTACTGAAAGGAAGATTTCCTGAAAACATTGAAATCGGTCAAAGTTTGAATTTTGACCCGGGTTAAATGTTCGGTGACCTAAAGGTCAAACCGCTGAAGTTAAGGTCACGAAACTCTTGCGTTTGCAACGTCCCCTCCATCCTTTCCAAAATGACACTAACAATCAGATAAGCGGGTTCGTCTGGAATTTATTTGTGAGGGACATATTTTAAAAATAAGTCGCAACCACCCCTGATGTAGTAAACTGGCACAATGGAATTTTCACGCGGAATCATGACGTCAGAGTGGAGGGGGAAGGGAAATGGAATCCCCCCGATTGTTTCATGGATATACGTCGTATGTAAATTACGATAAGAAAATAATAACGTCGTAGTAACCATTATGAACTTAAAAAAATCAGAGACCAATCAAATCAGTGGAGGAAGATAAAAATGGGAAAATGGGGACAAGGAGAAGTTTTGGAGAACAAAGTGGTACCAAATATGAGCGCAGTGCCGCTGCGTGTCTCGGAGGAAATGCCAGTGGGGATGATATCTCGTTTCGCACGTTAATGTTCCGATTTATTCCTTTAATGTATACATATGGAGTTAGACACTATAATTACTAAAATATAACTGCATTCCTTAAAGGAAACAATTTATTCACCAATATTTAGAAAAAATAATATTTTTGTTACCCATTATTCCCAAACTAAAATATGATGTTTAATTCAAAAAATTTAGAAATAGTTTTTTATTTTTTAAAAACTTGATACATATAAAATATTTTCAATGTTCCCTTCCTCATTCTTAATCTCGCCCTATAGATGTTCACTGACTGTGCACGAAAGCTTGGCAAATAAATAAGAATACCTGTGTTAACCACGTATCCATTTATTTCGAAAAATGATTAATAATATTTTTTGAATTATTCTAATCGTTGTTTAAAATTCAATTTTGCCGAAGAATTCGCAAGCGCAAATATTTACACAATAATTTTTGGATTTCATATTAATTAATTTTTAATATTATTTTAAAGTAATTTTTCAGTAATACTGTTATTATTATAGTATTACTGAAGAATTACTATAAAATAGTATCTCTCTATAAATAATTTCGTTGTGACGTCCGTAATTCCGTCATTACCAGGTGGGGTGAGGGGAGTGAGGTCGCCGACGAGTAGATCGAACGCGCGCGAAACGCGCGGAGATCTACTCGTTATTAATATTAAAATAATGGATTCAAGTTTTATTCCGAGCTTTCGATTACATAGTAGTTCCGTAGTTCGTCGGTATTGTTGACAATATTTAGGAATATTTGTTCCATACCCTAATACAAAGTGGGATGGGGGGAGTAGGGTAGGAGGGAGTGGAAGGACCCGAAGTCGCCGACAAGTACAAGTAGATCAAACGCGCGTAAAGATCTACTTGTACAAAAATAAATTATTATTGTTGCGACGGAAATATCATTTATTTTATGCTTGTTTCAGTTGTTAAATTATTGTTTGAATTATGGAAAAGATTAATGCAATGTATAAATTGATTGGATGTGTAGTTGTGTGAATGTAGTGGTGAATGCTATTGAAAATGATCATTCTCCTGTGTCAAGTGGCACGGGTAACAAGCTAAGGGCAAAGGTCCTAACTAAATTTAAGAATCAAAGAAATAAAGTTCAAAGTCAACGTTAAAGTTAACAGTTGTATTGTGCGTATGTACGCTGGTCCTTCAAAACAACACTATTATGGCGTGTAATAATCAAAACAATTATAAAATCCATAAAAAACAAGTCATTTTAGTATTTTGTACGAAAAATCCTTTACAAAATGGTAAATATCAAAGAGAACCATGACTAACTGAGAATGCATTATAGTCACTACAATTACTTATTAAGGAATAAAATCCTGAGCATCAATTATATCTACAGCACTTAATAAAATATATAATTAGTAGAAAAAATGTAAAATACAAATTTTTTAGTTCACAAAATAACAAAAAGAGCAACAACAGTTTTATGCATTTCCAAGATTTTAATTCATTATACCGAACAATGTTGGAAGCTTCCACCATTCATTCTGGTCTACAAATGCTTTAATAAAATTAGCCATTTCACCCACCTAATGTTCAGAATTAATTTTTAGTATCATGGAAATTTTTAGTACAATCAAGATTAGGAAATTAGGATATATAACAAATCACTTCTCATTACACCGGACTACTGCTATAGGAGATATCCATATAAGAGAACTATCTCCGTACGAGATCCTTTGGGCCCAAATATTATACATAGTTGTATGCTTAATAGCTCTCTCTATGAGAATTCCTATATAAGAGACTGATTTTATTGATTAATAGCGTTCTCTTATAGCGAGAGTTCAGTGTATGCCCATTATTTTCAGAATTAAAAATTTAACTGCATCTAATTAAATGTAGTGGTGAATGAAAAAATCATTATTCTTTTGTTTCTTATTTTCTTATTCCAACTGATTTAGTATATCAATTTTTTGATTTTCTATGCATGTTTGATGTAATTGATTGCACATTAAAAATTACGTAATATTCACGTTATTCTTTAAATATTTTGTTCAATTTTACTCTACAAATTTATGAGGTGGTTAATTACGAAGAAGACGAACAGAATAGAACAACGGACATAGGAAGGAACGCCATTCGTGTTTTTGTGACTCACCTTCCCTGTTTCTTTGTCAACTAATGTCTACATCCTTGTCAATATTTCGTCAGCGAAACATCAGGACGCCCTAAACATATACTTTGCTCCTTCCGTGACGCTATGCAAATAATACACTAAATGTCAGGACGCACTCAATTCATTTATGGCAACATAGTGAAGCATAGCAATAAATTGATTATCGTTTTATTATATAAGGATATAGCAAATCATTATTCATTTTTTTCATTTTTCCAAATTATTGAATCAATAAAATGAGATTGGTTTGAATTATTTAACAAGTGCTATCATTGAAAAAACATTGCAAATAACGTAAATGTCTGTAGAATCATTTTTGACAGTAAAGAACGTATTTTAAAATTCCATAAACACGGCAATAATAACGAAGACAAATGGAATCGAAACACCAGCCCTAGAAGAAGCACCGTTTGCTGTTTCCGTATGTTCGTTCAAGGAGGTTGTATCTGTGGTCATTAGTTTCCCAGTGTCTTTGACTTTCTCTGTTGTGTTTTGGACTTTCTCCGTTATGTGCTGGACTTTCTCCGTAGTGCGTTGGACTTTCTCTGTGGTGTTTTGAACTTTCTCTGTGGTGTTTTGAACTTTCTCTGTGGTGTTTTGAACTTTCTCTGTGGTGTTTTGAACTTTCTCTGTTGTGTTTTGGGCTTTCTTTGTTGTGTGTTGGACTTTCTCTGTTGTGTGCTGTACTTCCTCTGTTGTAAGTTGGACTTTCCCAGGTGTGTCGTTGACTCCTTTCTTTGGGTCTTTGTTTGAAGTATTACGTAATGCTTCTGAGTTTTTGCCAGTTTTCTTTTTCGGAATTTTTTTAATAGTATTACGTGTTGCTCCTGTAGTTTTGCCAGTTTTCTTTTTTGGAATTTTTTTAATAGTAGTACGTGTTGCTCCTGAAGTTTTGCCAGTTTTCTCTTGTGGTTTATTTTTAAAATTAAGTGTTGCTTCTAAAGTTCCGCTGGGGGATTTCTTTTTTGCGGCTTTTTTTAACGTATTCTTCGTAGATTCCGAAGTTCTGCCTTTCGAGGTTTTCGTTGTTGCGTTTGGTTTTAAACTACTACGTGTTGCTTCCAAAGTTCTACCAGAAGCAACAGTATTCCTAGTTTTTCCCGAACTAAGACTAGAAATTTCATTTTCTGCGTCTTCACCAGAATCACGTGTTTCTTTTGAACTTCTGTCAGATGTTTCATTGTGTGCTTCATTTGTATCACCACTACGATTTTCGTCTGAATTTACGCCAGGATCTTCATGTTCTGTGACTTCATCAGAATCACTTGTTTCTTCTGAACTTCCCTCAGATGTTTCATTGTCTGCTTCATTTGTATCATCATTGCGATTTTCATCTGAGCTTACGCCAGGATCTTTATGTTCTGTGTCTTCATCAGAATCACTTGTTTCTTCTGAACTTCCCTCAGATGTTTCATTGTCTGCTTCATTTGTATCACCATTACGATTTTCATGTGAGCTTACGCCAGGATCTTCATGTTCTATGTCTTCATCAGAATCCCTTGTTTCTTCTGAACTTTCGCCAGAGGTTTCAGTATCACCTGCCTGTGCATCCGTACCACGGTTGTCATCTGAACCTATGCCGGAATCTTTAGTTTCGGCGTCTTCACCAGAATTACTTGTTTCTCCTGAACTTCCGCCAGATGTTTCAATATCTGCTTCATTTGGATCTCCATGACTTGCACCCGAACCTATTTCGGAAACTTCATTTTCAGCATCCTCACCAGAATCACGTTTTTCTTCTGAGCTTTTTAAATCTATGTCGGTAACTTCATTTTCTTCGTCTGCACCAGCAACACGTGTCTCTTCTGAACTTTCGCCCGATGTTTCATTGTCTGTTTCTTTTGCATCAACATTACGATTTTCATCTAAACGTACGCCAACATCTTTATTATCTACATCTTCACCAGACATTCTTGGTGGGATATAAGTAGGCTGGTTTGGTTGGTGTTGAGAAACGTGGCCAAAAGTTTGCTCGTCTGCTCGTTCTTCATCAGAATCACTCGCTTCTGCCGAAGGTGGTATAAAGGTGTTTATGTCAGGTTCAGAAATTCGGCCATAATTGGGTTGTTGTGGTTGGTGTTGAGAAACGTGGCCATAAGTTTGCCCACCTGCTTGTTCTTCATCAGAGTCACTTGCCTCTGCCGAGTTTGTTGCAAATGTGTTTACGTCGGGTTCAGAAATTCGGCCATAATTGGGCTGTTGTGGTTGGTGTTGAAAAAGGTGACCATATGTTTCCTCACCTGTTTCTTCTTCATCAGAGTCGGTTTCTTCTAGTGAAGATGAAGCAAGGGGATTGATGCCGAGGTCAGGAATTCGACCATAGGTGGGCTGTTGTTGATTTTGAGAAAAACCGGTGAAGGTATTTTGTTGCGGTTGGTGTTGAGAATATTGGCCATAGGTATGCAGTTCTGGTTGGTGTTGCGAATATTGGCTATAGACGTGCGGTTCTGGTTGGTGTTGAGAAAATTGATGTGTGTGCTGTGGTGGTTGGTTTTGAATATATTGACCATATGTTTGATCGCCTGCTTCTTCCTCGTCAGACTCACTTTCTTCTTCCGAATTTGAACCAAAGTAATTTATTGCTGCTGCTTCTACTTCACTAAAATATGCGTGAACAGTTAAAACAAAAATAATAAAAATAACGGTGCTGAATGGGCGGCGGCCCATGTTTTACTTCTTAAGAGTTTTACAAAACAACTGTTTTAAAATTTATTGAAGATTAGTTACTAACGGCGTTCTAATGCGGACTGGGTGCTGAAGTTGCTGGACACTCTTTTATACGAACAATCCTGGGCCTGAGGGTACATACCCGTGATTTAAATGAAAATTTTGTAGATTTTGGTTCTCTATAAACAATGGTAACCACAAATTGCGTTTAACGCTTAATCAAAATCAACACTATGAAGCTTAGATTAGAGAACCGAGAAAAAGCGGTTAGAGTTTACGTGAGGGGAAACATTAGTTATAGAATCCTAACTAATGCAATGTGTGTCAATACATATGTACTAGTTAACATTAGGTCTATATACAGAGTAATTATAACAAGACTCCATGAAATAGAAATGAACTGATCAGACAATCGAAAATGCAACACAGACTTTTTGTCTTTATAATCTGAGTGAACTTTTAGTCGAAAGTGTTAAAGTATATACATATGATAGATTTCTGGTTTTTACTGCTGAAGATAATTAATTACGAATAATTAATTATTTGTCAATACATTTCCAGCATAATCGTTATATCCAAATTAAAACTAAAAAAAAAATTTAAACTAGTTTTACCGAAATACTTTTTATCTAAATTCAGGTAAAATAAAAAGATTACGCATTACACACAACTTACTAAATACATTGGTATATTGGCTTCGGTGGAGAAATATGATTCGGTCTTTAACTTAACGCGTTTATAATTTATTTACACTTAAATTAATTATTCAAGCAAACTGCGATAAATGTTTTTGAACATTTTCCTTTAAAGTAAATTCCAGTTTACACATTATTTAAGGAAAATAGAAAGCTTTCTACGTGTAATCACATGAGATTAAAACTGGCCCTAGGAACACCATTTTTATACAAAGAACCAAAAGGCGCCCAATCGTTTGGACATACTTGGAATAGGTGGGTGGTTCTACAAAATGATCTTAAATTCAAGATTTTGCCGATTTGTATTGTTATTAACCAAGCTCTTATAGAAGCTTTCGAAATTGGAATCGCCTGGACGTCGGAAGAGCTAACAAAATACTACAATAGTTCCTTGAGGTTGAGCCCCAATTTGGTTGAGCTCCGTTGTATTTTTTGTGGTGAGTCTTATAGAGAATACTTATTCGGGAAAATTTTGTTAGAATTACAAAATGTTGTATACAACAGATTCTTTGAAATTATAAGACGATATCGTCAGACAAACTGAAAAAGGAGCTTATATGATTTTGGGTCAGTATGAAATGTGGCGTTCCGAAATTTTCCAGTTAAAATAGGAGCTTATTTCCCCATGCTCCGGAGCCACCAGCTCCGTAAACACGATTATTTAATATAAGCCCCTTTTCGAATTAGTGAATTTTAAATAAGCTCCTTTTCGTATTGTGTCAACATCATATAAGCTCCTTTTGTAGTTCGTCCGACGATAGGTTTTTAAAGGTGTTTATGACAACATAGTTTTTCGATAAATGACGTCAGTCTGTAAAATAAATAGGAAAATATGTGACATTTGTAGGGCTGTTTATTGGTGATTACTGGTTTCATAAAATCGGATATTAAGTCCAAACTAGTAGCAGATACAATAGTCACTAAGTTTTTTTTCGATGTAAGCATGTATGTACTAATTACTCAGGTGAAATAAGACATGAGACACATGATTATATACTATAAATTGTCAACTATAAATTAAAATAACCAATGATAATTATATTTTTTAATGCTGCTTGGTCACTGCAACATCAAATTCACTAATAAATGGGAACTAAAAGTAATAAAACTTTAATTTTAGTCGTTATCATTGAAATTACTGTTTCCCATTTCCCATCAGACAACACTTCAATTATTTTTCACCTTCATTTCCTATAATATCATTTCAAATTATGCTTATATGGATTTTATAATCATATACATATATTATAGTATAAATATAATATTTTTGCATATTACATAAACCAAACAAATAAATACGAACGTACAGCATGAACGTAAAATCAATCTCAAATGCGAATTTAGGCGCACTATGTGTATTAAAAGAACAAAATGACAACCATAATTTTATATAATCACATTTTTGTAATGCTGCTTGGTCATTGCAACATGAAATTTTAACTATTATATAATTTCTACCTTCTCGTATAAAGAACATACAGTTTTACAAAATCCGTAATTTTGATCGTAGAAGGACCCCAAACACCTCATTCGAAAGGTCCTGAAATCGTAAGAGCAGATTTTGGACCAAATGTACCTTTTTCAAACTTTTTACCCGTTTTTGGCGTGAAAATTCAAAATTTTGACGACATTTTTTTTCCGAAAAACCTGTAACTCTCAGACCTTGACCTAGGGAGTAATTCTGAACCACCGTAAAATTACCTCCATTGTGGTATTTTTGATTTCGCCGCAGCTTGAGTAACGGGCTCAAAAATGGCGATTTTTACTTTTTTGCCATAAAATTTTAAACTTGCTGCTGTATTGGAGGTGCTTCATACTTATATGTCTAGTACATGTATATACTACTATTTGGTCGTTTTAACGTGATTAGGTGACCGCGCCTTGAAAACAGATGCGTTCGGCGCACTTGTTTTTTAAAGGTAAATAAAAATATGCATAAATTTACGTACAAATTACTATGTATGTGGTGTGTAGAAAAAAAGATTTTATAATTAATTATTCGACTACTAAAACATACTACAGCTCCTGCTTGACATTGTAATGCATTTAAACATATCGTCGACGAAAGATTCAAACTGCCAACTGCATCAAGTGCCAGTGTCCTAATGTACCTATACGAGTACGCTCAAAATTATAAAGCCAAAAAGGCCACATATGTTGAAGCTTGAAGTTTTCCATTTTGCTATGTTATGGCATTAGCGTAAAGTTGCTTTATGACAATTTACAATATGACCCAACAAAACGCAAGAGGTCAACCATGACGCGATAGGTGATGAAATAAAATGAAAAAAAACGTTGTCAGAAAATGCTAATCGACTTCATGGCTAGGTGTAGGAAAATGTTTATTTCACGTGAAATTGATGTCATAATAAGCCATTGATATGCATAAGTAATTTCTTCATGAATCTGCTTTACAACAGTATGTAATATAAAAACGTTTTGGCAATCATTGGTCGTGAGTGCGGGAAGAAACAGAAACCTAATTTATTCCTGGAGAGCTAAGTGCAGTGTGAAATGACAAGAATATATATTATACGTATAATTCATTAAATAAGTAATTAATGTATAATTTATTTATTTACCATTGTGATTATAAAGCATTATTAATATACATGATTATGGTATGACTATTTTAACAAATCTCTATTATTCAGCCCAATAATTTGTTTCAGCTCCTATAACTGTGATTAAATGATTGATAGGAATAATCTGATTTTGTATGGACTGTTGTTTGCAATAACAACTAAAATTCCATAAGCCAGACGATGGCAAGGGCGACAAATGACACAAAAGCGCCAGCACGAGAAACAACTCCTTCAGATATGCCCAATTTTCTTGCTTCTACGTTATATGCTTCTTCTAACTCACTGGTGTGGGATGCAAATCCACTATTGTTTAGAATTTTCTCATTTTCATACCTATTATTTGTTTCGTGGAAATCTTCGCCAGAGTTTTTCCTCTCTGGTTCTTCCTCATGCTCATTAGTTTTTCTTTCTGAAATTCCACCAGGGGTCGTCTTTGTCGTTTCGTTCTCAGCAATTTGGCCAGAGGATTGATGTTGTTCTGGGTTTGGAGAAATTTGGCCAGAGGATTGATGTTGTTCTGGGCTTTGAGTAATTCGGCCAGTGTTTTGCTGTGGTGCTGGGTTGTGAGAAATTCGGCCAGTGTTTTGCTGTGGTGCTGGGATGTGAGATATTTGGCCAGAGGGTTGCTGTTGTGCTGGGATGTGAGAAATTCGGCCAGTGTTTTGCTGTGGTGCTGGGATGTGAGAAATTCGGCCAGTGTTTTGCTGTGGTGGTGGGTTGTGAGAATTTCGGCTAGAGGCTTGTGCTCGCATTCTATCAATCTTAGCACGAGCTTCTGCAATTATTTGATCAGGAGAAGGCGTTGGAGGTTTCTGAGGAATGCGGCCAGAGGGTGGCTGTTGTGCGGGGTATTGAGAACCTCGGCCAGAGCTCGGTTGTTGTGCTGAATTGTAAGATATTCGGCCAGAGGGTTGCGGTTGTGCTGGTTTTTGAGTAATTCGGGCAGGTGCTGGCTGTTGTCGAAACAACCCTCTATCGGCAAGTTTTGAAACAATTTTAGGAGCAGTGATTTCTGGTCTTTCTGGAGAGTCCTCTTCCTCCGAAGATGTTTCAGAAGATTCACTGTCGTCCTCTACGGCATTACAATAAATTGTATTAACAAGAAGAACAAACATAATAAAAATAACTTTGTTAAATGAGCGTCGGCCCATTTTGTATTTCTAGACGAGTTAGGGATTATTTGAGTGTTTATTAAAAATAATTTACTATACAGAGTGCTTAGTTCAGACTGGGTTTTGAACGTTCTGAACATTCTCTTTTAAAGGCACAGCCCTGCGTCATGGTCATGGGTTACAAATATGCCACAAGGAAATATTTGATGAATTTAATTCTACAGGTTTATACAGAGAATTATAAAACGTATTCCTGTAAATTCTTTTAGTTTGAACTCTAATCAATTTCACCCAAATGAAAAGGCTACAATTTATTAATCTTCAATACATTTTGAAAATAATTGTTAAATAAAAATAGTAGAAAATCAATTTTTCTAAAATGATTTTCATAGTTTTTTATTCAAATCCATGAAAGTGAAGTCATTTTAATGAAATATATGTATGTACAATCATTTATATTCATTGGTATTTCGTCTCTTATTCCGACTAAAAGCTTATATGCATGTCTTTAACAAACCGTGTGTATAAATTATTTCTACTAAAATTAATAGTAAATCATGCTTGGGTGTAATAGTTTTGGAACATTTTCCTCTAAAATCAATTCCAGTTTACAAATGATTTAAGGTAAACGGTAAGTTTTCCTACATCTTAACCACGTGAGATTAAACCTAGAACTATGAAAACCATATTTCACAAAGAACCCAAAAACGCCTAACCATTTAGAAATGCCAGGAAATAACAAGTGGTTTAAATACACGCGAACAGCCGCAGTGGTTGTAGATTCCTTAATCATAAAATAATTGTGAATAATGCTAAGTAAATAATAGTCAATAATAGTAAATGCGAATTTACTTATTCTCTAAAATCGTCGTGAATTTACAAATTTAAGCTTACGCTGGAATCCTGCGTAAGTATCCTCCCTAATAGCACAACGCAGTCGGCCAGGCGCATATTTCATGCAAGTCAGTGGCGTCGGCACAGCGCACTGTTTTGT
>JAQGAK010004046.1:0-13182 GCA_034696945.1 Lipothrix lubbocki
GTTATCCTTGGGACTGAACTGAGCTGCATATAGACTTGGCTCGGTGGATGATTCGTTCTAGTACGGGGTCATATGCGACTTGGTTGGTGCCAGCGGGATTAGGGTAATTATCGGATAAGCAAATTGGGGCTATCTAAATATTAGATATAGTCCTTTTGCAATATCCGTAAACTAAAACACTCTCAAGTTGTAAAACTGAGCCGCTAGTCTGTAATAGGCATAGCCTCCGCAACACATAGGCACTTGGGCAGCGGGAAAATAATAATAATAATACTACTAATTGTTTGCAATCTTACACTTCGTTACTATTATTATTACATTATTGTTGCAAGGATGAACAGTTTAAAGATATGTGGTGGCGTGTGAGGCACATTTGGCGCTGCCTTGAATGCTTAATAGGTCTCATCACTTTCATCTGGCAAAGTAAAAAATTACTTGACAAAGTACTGTTTCAGGGAAATTTGTTCACTTTATCAGTCTTTCTACCGACTGAGTTATGGGCAGTGTCACTTTGATCGTCGAATTAATGTGGTATCCAGTTAAACATTGTTGACAATGGTAAAAAAAGTCTGTAAATTTCTGTAAAGTTATTTTGCTTCCCGTTCTGTATTTTAATTCATTTTTATTTCTGAGTTTTGAATTCTACCCTATCTAATTGGTGGCCCTCATTACTCAGGAATGTGTGAATAAAATCTTTCCACACTAGAGGACCGATTTTTATGTTTTACTTTTGCTAATATTTTGTTTTATATGCATATTTTAATTGGGAAATACTTGTATTATTAAGATCTTCGAATCAAAGAATTTTTAAGATTTTGATATGCAGTAATATTATGGTTTGAAGTCAAAAACTCTTGATCAGACCCATTTGCCAATCGATTATTTTCAAATTTGTATTTGAATCGAATTCGAATCTCAATTCCAACCTCAATCTTGGTCCCAATTCGTATTCAGTTTTTAAACCCAAGCAACTTAACACCTAAATTCGAATTATTCAACCATATAAGAGGGGTAATTTGAAATCGAATCTCATTCGATTTTTAATGAATTAAAAATTCGAATTGAATTTGGTTTGGATTGTAGTCGAATCTAGTTCTTCGAATAAAGCAATTATTTTATTTATTTAGCCCATTATTGTCCCGAATTTAGAAAAAGGTCCAGATTTTGATACCGTATTAAACATGATTTATTTCAACTATGTAACCATATAATAAAACCCATAAAAGTAATAGCATCAAATTAAACATTAAATAGCTAGTATTCTGATTTCATTGATTCCCTGGTTAGATGCTCCGTTTAACTGATGACATAATAATGATCATGGATATCTCAAAATCTAAGACCAAACACTGTAATATCAAAAATGGAACGGACTGTTATTGACATAATCCATGATTGTTATTTTTGTTATTATTGATAACAATTTATAAATTGTCTTTAGTAAATAAATACGTTCTGGAGTTGAATATCCAACGCGTAAGATTCCAAACTTCAGGTTCGAATTCGTGCCCAGGTCATCCTCGTGTCCGGGTATTGGAGGGAACCGAACACGCGTACCAAGCCAAGTTCCGGTCTCAATAAAAAGTACTTAAAGCCACGAACTTGAACAGTCAAGTATTTATTTGAACACGAAGTATCAAGTTCAGTTTAGCCTGACATAAATACTTGGCAGTTCATGTTCGTGTCACGTTCGTGGCCGGCTCCATGGAATTAATTGACCCGAGAACTAATCTGAGTGATATTGATATATTTAGGAAACTTTTATTCCATTCTGGCATCGATATCATAAATCGGGATATTGAACACTATTGACCATGTGACCTCTAGCCCGACGATCTTATTACGTCATGGATTCGTTAATTGAGGTGCAATACCGGTTTCCCAATCATTTTAAATTAAGTTGGTTAACTCCATCAAATAAAAAGGCGATACGTGAAAAGAAATAATTACTAATTGTAATTGTCATACCTTCGGATATCGCGTATAGGCTCAAATGCGGCATATATGCAAAATTTGAGCTAGATCACTTTACAGAAGTATAATATATTGCGGGTGAAGTATAAAGGACGCTGTTCAGCATTGTCTCCTGTGGAATTACAAGTGAATGCAGCTTTAAGTATAACATGGCCCAATGGATTATTTTGGTTCGGGACTGAAGTGGGTGTCCACCGAAATAATTTGTGCATTGTGAGCTCAGGGCCCTATTACCCTAATTTTTACTCCTCACTCCGCACTTGTCAATGCCTAATGTGTTTCCTCTTTATACTGTACTCTTCATTTTTCATTTCACAGTAAGACTGGTTTTTGAAGATGAACAGTGCAAATTTACCGCTACTTTTCAATGTTCTGGACTATGGCATAGGCCCCGATATTCTAAATAAATTATTCTGAATAACCTTGGCACAATTTTGCAGATCAGTTTTTTGACATAATATATTTTAAATATTTGTCTGCTAACCTTTAGATCACTACATATGGTTACTTGAGGGATGATTTATCTCCATTGGTTTTAATGCAAGATGGGTTATCCACCTACATATTGCCACAAAGTGTATTAACTCCACATAATTATTTAAAACTTCTTGAAGTTAACATCCAAGTATTTTTAAAAGGAATAAGTTGATTTGGTCAATTTCTTCGTTGGAATTGTCGGAGATGATTGCACTCAAATATGAAGGTTGATAATCCCCGCGACACCTCAAGTAACGATATATAGTTTATTAAGTAAGCATACAGCGGTTGTAAGCCCTACTTTAATTACATATTAGCACTGTCAAATTCAAAGATGTGGATTCTTCTCTACCCTGAGAGACCGGTTAAACTGGGCCGGCCCGCTTCCGATAACGTCAACTAGCCGCACCTGTTTATTGTTGTAGTTAATATATACAAATAGCTTTTATTATCAGCGTTACTGGTGATTATATAATGCAACCCGCGAAGTTTTAACTTCCGCACGTAAGATAGGGGATTGCGTTGTCAATTGCTTAGGGCAGTAATTGCGGATTTGTTCACTTTCAAAATTGCTCCCATGATAACATATCCAATCACCTAATCGTCCCTTTCTATAACATTACGAATTTTAAATGCCGACTCCCAAGTTTCCCCGTAAAGACTCCCACTTTTAGTTAAAACATAAGAACATTTTATGTGAAATTCTTACTAGAGCTTGAAGTCGGGTTCGGAACATTCCGTTATTTCGAGACCCCCTTTTTTTTGAAAATTGGATCGGGACAAAACCGGAACGTGGGTATTGATCCCGTCAAATTTCGAACCGGAACGGTTCAGAGACTCGTAACCAAGCAGAGGATATTTTAAGGTCAACTTCTGCGTGACATTTACACTAATAAGAGCACATTTTTGTTATCAAAGGGCACATGTTTTAATTGTGTATGGACCCTCAAACCAAGAAATTGCAACTTGTAATCCCATAAAGTTGTTCGTCAGCAGCTACACATTTGGTACGGAAACTGTTCTTCGTCATAACAAATGTCCTTCCAGGTTAAATGATGTGCAACAATTGTATAGAATGAACTGACACACAGTGAACTTCAATACGATGACACCCTTTTAGAAGAGTTTTTATATTAACCTGGCATGCATTGTTATGTACATAAAAGCTCTCCGTACCAGAGAATTTCATTAAAAGAATAGATTTATTGATTTATAGTGATCTTTTGTAGAGAGAAATCGCTTTATTTCTTGTCTGGGCGTTAATCCGAATACTGTCCATTCATCGCTCTAACCTCCACATAATGCCCCAGAGAGTCTCTTCCAAAATTTGTTTACCTCCAGCAAAATCTCATAACCCTCGAATATCCCAATTTTTGTTTATGACCTTATTTGTGTAAAATTTTCAAAGATTGTTTCAATGTAGTGATTAATTTAATCAATATACCCTAGCTGCCAAGTATTTGCTGACAATTGAGAATACGGTGTTAGGAGAAAACCTATTAGGGGATACGTTTCACCGCTAAAAAGATCACCGGAGAAAATATCCTCCACGATAAAATTTCGCGGACAATTATACCCCCAGAAGATATTTACCCTGACATATCAATCGCAGGGTAGTTCTCCAATAAAAATTTGGCCAAGGCGGAGGTAAGTTTGCTGACTAAAATATCATAGAAAACTTCACCGGATAAAAGTTAGCCCAAGTATTTCCCCGATGTTTATTTTAATGAACAGTTCATGCCCTTGTTACAATGACCACCTTTATCTGCTCGTGACTTGTGTTAGCAAAATGATACTGCCCTTGTGTTTCTGCCCGGTCTGCTGAAAATTCCATGCTCATAGGGCAATTGGACAAAATTTTTTTGCCCATGTCAGAAAACGGGAATTATTTGGACATTTTATTATTTTTGAAAAAACTTTCATGAATAATAAATAGAAAATACGTTGGTTAATAAATTGGTGGCAATCTGGGCTAAGCATTAAAATTTAAATTTAATTAAATTCGTTGAAAAATACCCCCAGGACAAAATGGTCCAAAAATCTTGTAAGTGGCCAAAACGTCGCCCTATTGTATTGTAGGAAAATGCACACAATGGTATTTTCAGAATATCATCAATCTGATCCGTTATGTCGAAAATTTTCTAACTGCCAGGACCTAATATGCACGGTGAACAGGTGTAGAATGGTGAAAGGCTGTGTGTCCCTCCGAGCTGCTAGGTGAACTTTTTAAGGTTGTGGGAAGATATTTCCCCCAGTTAACATGTTAAAATATCCCCTGGAACAAAGAAAGTCACAAACCTCTCGTCCCGGTCGGAACAGGGCAATGGTCTGTTCCGTTCCGGTTTGAGTTCTGTTTCCGATACCTAGCCTCATTTATCAACGAAAATTCCGTATATTTCCGACTAATTTCAGTTAATATTTCGGTACTTTATGCATATAGTGTACATTATTTATGCATGTGCGTAATCTAACTGATGGGTCCCCTGTTATGAATCCCTATCATGCTTAACAAATTTGAACTTCTAATCCTTAAAACAATTAATTCTCACAAATTCATTGGTGGTTACATCAACATCGATATATTAATTTTATCGAATATTCAAGTAATTGTTTTTTGTAAATAGGTTTTCTGTATAAATTTGATTTTATTGAAAAATTAGGGTCCAGGAACATCATTTAATGGGATTTAGTCTAACCGAAGGAGGTAAAATGGAACCTTTTAATAGAAACTCTATAATTTCAACACAAAATCCCAATTTAAAAACAAAAATCATCAATTTTAAACAAAAATCCGTAATTCTTAAACAAAAATCATAATTTAAAAAATAAAAATCATTAATCCACAATTAAAAGTCATAAGTTTAAAATTAAAATTCATCAATTTAAAAATAGAAGTCCTCTATTTTTTTTTTAAATTCTCAACATTTATATAAAATTTCCAAGTTTTTAAATGAAATCCTGAATTTTTGGCTAAAAACTTATCAATTTATTCAGTTACTAAATGAAAATTCGAATTTGTAATACGAATTTCCCAACATTCTCTAAAATTCCAGAATATCTAATCACAATTTCCCTATTTACACTGAAAATTCGTGATTTCCTATCGTTCAAATTGCCATATAAAAATCTAAAGTTTCTAAATAAAATTTACAAGTTTTCGACTGAGATATCCAATTACAATATAAAATCTCGAATTTAAAATTTATAACGTTTAATGAGAATAACAATTGAAGTCGATGAAATATCCAAAAGTTCGAATGATGAATGGACAGTAGGTAATCATTTTAATCGAAAATGATTACAGATGTTATTTATAATTTTCTTGAAATCAATATTTAAAATTTTTATGATTAGATTTTAAACCGTTCAAAAACTGTTAATCCATCGTTCAGTTCAGTTACTGTGGAATATTTGACTATAGACATAAAGAGCTTATGAAGGAATCTTTACAGTAAATGTATGCCAACAAAATGGAAGTAACTGAGAAGATTATGTATATATCGTGACAACTTGTAATTTTTGTACTAAAATTTTAGTTACATTGGTTAAATGATAGCACGCAGTAGTGATTCCCGAGAGTTGTTAATTAAACTCTGTGCCCTACATCATACCTAGTAGGTCATTTGAGTTAACATGTGCCCATAAATTTCTGCATATGCCTTGAAAATCAGCATTCCTTTCGCCATTGGTATTGTGTTCGAGGAAGTTGAAAATTATTTCCATTTAGGTTTCTCTCGATTCACACCTTTGTATATTAGAAATCCTCCTTGCGGGATCAACAGCCCATAAATTATGCCGACCAAGCAAGATGTGGAAAATAAAATTGACGCGGTATGTGTGCTGTAAATTTTTGCTCATGGGTGTGGTTGCCCTTACAGTTACTTTTTGTAACCTATGTGGGTCGTACTTTTTTTGTGTGGATATATTCCTCACAACAGTAAGCCGAGAGAAACTTGGCCAACGCACCCGGAATTACTATACTTTATCGTCAAGGTTTATCTACATACTTATTTTCCTTGTTAGCTATAACCCCTTTATGAGACTCACGCTCTGGCCAACGCACTTACTGCATGTGTCTTCCCTATTGATTTACTCACACACTTTCCACACGCATAATCCTGCTGATTTTCTTCTTTTTCTATTTTTTTGTTGTGGTGTGCGAGCGTTGGACTCTTGGCCCACTTGGCAGCTCATAAATATGTACTTGTATAAGGAGATACAGGTTTCTGTTTGTACTTATAGCATGTATGTAGGTTGAAATAATACATGTATAGGCGTATTGCCTGAATTTCTCTCAATTAATCTTTTAGAAATCTTATAAAGAAGGCTTTCAAATGCAAAAGAAGTTTAAAGAAAAATTGTTTTAATGAATGTTAATTGTACTTAATAATTTTTAGGATTTTTATAATGGCAATTATTTATAATAAATTTTCTTGCTAAAATCTATGAACAGTCAATACTTTATGACAAAACCTAATAATGTTCTCTAGTGTCTGTGGTAAATTGGGGTATGATGTACAAAGTGGATTGTATATATGTGTATACTTACTATTGTGTTCAAAATGCGTGATTGTTACTGTATGTGTAATAAGATTGTGATAAATATTTCGGAAATTTGGAATTCTTTATATATTTGTATCCTACCTACAATTAGAATGTAATGTTATTTTGCAATAGAATTTATGTAATTTTGTTTTCGAAATCCAGATTGTATTTTGTTCAAGTCTATGATAATGTTTATGTGAATTTAAGTTAATGGAAAAGCGATAGGATAAAGTTTTAAATTAAGTTTGTGGGAAATATGGGAATGAAATAGGCCAAATGCACCATTTTATTAGACATCTCCGCCCTGGAATATACTTGAGTATATTTCCAGAACGGAGAGTCTAGGAGGGATGTTTATCCTCCTTGCCCGAGCTCCTACATCCCATATTTATTCATCCGTCTCCGATGTGGCGGACGGGTCTATTCGGTGGTTCAGGGCACTTCGATTGATGTCATAAATCACTATTTTGCCTGAGGGTAAAAGTAAAACCTAAAAACAACGATAATGTTCTTCTAAGATTGATATAATCAGAAGTACCATTGTGTTTTTATAACCCTAATATTCATCTCCCTTAAAAATGTTGACCAAAAGAGAAAATTTTAATAACATCCTCACGGCGATTTGGTTTTTAAAATGTTTACTAATTCCTGTAGTTATATACCCAAAAGATATCGACAAATCAAAACCAAAAAATCAGAAAACGTACAAAATTACCGCACAAAAATTTCGATTGAAAAAATTGGTTTACAATATGATCGTTTCGTATTGTTACCTCCGCTGTGGTATTCTGTCCGTGCGATTGTTATATTTATTTCTAAATCTAAGCAAAACGAATCTCGAGCAATTGCCAATCCATGGGTTCTTCGTTATACTTGGGTATGGCACCCTCCCCTGGATCCACTTGAGCTTCTTTAAATTGCCGGAATATACGGTTGTGATTTTTAACCAAATTACTTGAAGCATGGCTGGTAAAAAATTCTGCATTATTTTTGTTATTAGAATAATTTAATCAAAAATTGTTAACCACTAAATTATTACAGACAGCGGATCAAGAAAACTAAGACAACTTAATAAACAAGAATTATTTGCTAAGCACTTTTGGCTGCTTATATTGGTTACTACAGTGATGATTTGGTTATTCCTCGCTTGGAATTCTTCCGCATCATATTTAATGCTGTCGCTAATCCCAAATTTACCACCAAACCCATGGATTGGCAAATGCCATTTGCCAACCCATGGGTTTTCGTTATAGTTGGGTATGCGAGCCTTACTTGGATCTACTTGAGCTTCTTCAAGTGGCCGAATTACACGGTTATGATTTTTAACCAAATTACTTCAACCATGGCGGGTATTGTAGATTCATGTATTTATTTTTAAAATAGTTTTGGTTCGAATAAGCTAGTCGAACATTCTAAGGAACTATAATATTGCAGATGGAGGATCAAGGAAAATAAGACAACTTAATAAACAAGAGATATTTGCTAAACACTTTTGGCTGGTTGTATTGGTTACTGCAGTTTTCGTTTGGTTATTCCTGGCTTGGAATTATACCGCACCATATTCAATGCAGTCGGTAATCCCAAATTTACCCCGTCAAATGCTTTTCCTTCCTCTGATTTATTTTCCTGACATGATTTACTCTACCGTACTTTTATCTTGCGCATTTGTTGTTTTGTGGTTACATTCGCTTGCCTTCGAAATGACTTGCACCAATTTGCAGCAGATTTGCAGGGCTGCTTCAGAGCTACTTTTAAAACAAAGGAAGTAAATAATTTCGTATTTTTCCGACTTTCAAGTTAGTATGAAATATCTAATAATTGTTTTACCAACTCAGAAACAAGACGCAGTTTAACAGAATTTCAGCTGAATTAAAAAATTTCCGCCGAATACAGCTCTTGGTCCAATTGTTTAACCAAAGCAGCAGGACAATAATCTTCTTTCTGAAACTCCTTTGCATAACCATCGCAATATTTGGCGGGTATAGTGGCATCCGATATTTTGCCTCCATGCCTTTCACAAGAATCATCTTCGCAGCCTCCTCTTTCTAGATGCCACAATTGTATTCGGGCTGTTTTATGAGAAAGCATTTAAAGTCCCGGAAATAACTGAGTCCGCAAAAGTATTGCTGCACCTTGCAGTTCTCGGATGCCCAGCAAAACGGGCAAGATTGGAGCTGTCCAGGCGCATTGCTTCTATTCTACCGTTTGGAATCATGGTGGGATCCTTTAAACTATTGAAGCGAGAATCTACATTAATTTTCCTCCATTTTGTAGTCCACAATATAGGAAGCTTACTTGTGTCTACTCATGCGGAGGTCACAGGTGCAAAATGGTCGCGTTTACGATTAGCTAAGCTAATAATAAACTGATATTTCATGGTAATTGTAATATTTTAAAATAGCTTTTAAATAAATAAACACGAAAATCGTGCTTAGAATTTTCTTATTTTGTGCATGTAAACTTTAATTAATATTTTACGTTTAAATGTAGGCTATGCAGTAGTGGAGCACATCTACTTATTTGATAGTAAACCACACAGTAACCAATCTAATACATCAAATAATATTTAAACAAATTGTATTTTTTCAAACATAATCCCAAAATATGGCAGTCATATAGATATACATTATGTACATGTATAGATTCATTATTTTCTGATTTTCCAATCTTTAACTTGTGTTCAGGTGCGCATAACTTTCCACCAAATGCCAGAATTTACCGCATTTGTGTAAGCATCCTAGAAGCTCTGGCAAATTTCTACAAAATGTGTGATAATCCTCGGAGGAATAAAAATGTATGTATTCGATTACGAATCTAAATTCCCCAGCGTTTGTTCCCATCATTTTAAATGGTCTTGGTTTAAAGTACATAACAAAGAAGTGAACGATTCTTTGTTCGTATGTCTTCTTCTGTCGAATTAATTTACTATACAGAGAAGATTGCTGTACGTTTACATCTGGCATTACATTTGGTAACCACAATTGCTCAAAAACGTTAACCAAAGCGAAAATTTCAATAACATCGGCGCGATGATTTATCTGTCAAAATGTTTTTTAATCCCTATAAAAATTTACCTGGAAGCTGACAACCATTCTCAACGTAATAATAGGAAAACATACAAAATTGCTATACAAAAATGTCGTTGGAGAAAATTGGTTTTTAATATTTTCGCCGCATATTGTTACATGTTTTGTGGTATCTTGTCTGTGCGGTTTTACATTTTATTTCAAAAATTGGATTAAAATAAATGTCGTCCATTTGGCAGTGGACTTTTCGTTATAAATGGGTATGCCATGCTCCCGTGGATCTACATAAGCTTCTTCAAATGGCCGGAACACACGGTTATGATTTTTAACCACATTACTTCAAGCAGGGCGGGTTTTGTATTCATTTAGTGATTAGTCCACCTAAATATTTAATAATACTTTTTGCTAAATGATTCATTCGAAGATTTTAAAAAACATTGATATTACAGACGAAGGATCGAGAAAGCTAAGAAAACTTAATACTCAAGAATTACTTGCTAAGCACTTTTGGATCGTGGTGTTGGTTACTGCAGTGACCGCTTGGTTATTCCAAGCTTGGAATTCTCCCGCGTCATATTCAATGTTGTCGTTAATTCTAAATTTATCCCGACAAATGCTTTCTTTTCCTCTGATTTATTTTCTGGACATTATTTGGCCTACAATAATTTTATCTTGCGGATTTGTTGTTTTATGGATACGTTCTCTTGTCTTCGAAATGATTTGCACCAACTTGCAGCAGATTTGCGGAGATGTTTCAATTCTAATTTCAAAACGAAGTAGTAAATATTCCTGTATTTGTTCAATCCCTCCAATTTGATTAAGTGATAGAATGAACTATTTTTAATTGTTGTAAAAACTCAGGAACAAAACGCAGTTACTGAGAATTTCAGCTGAATTAAAAAATTTGCGCCGAATACAGCTCTTGGTCTAATTGTTTAACCAAAGCAACGGGACAATAATCTTCCTTATGAAAGTCCTTTGCATAAACTCGGGAATATTCCGCGGATATGGTGGCATCCGATATGTATTTTGGATCAATGTCTTCCACAACAATTTTCTCCAGCCCCCTCTTTCTAGATGCCAAAATTGTACTCGGAATGTTTTATGAGAAAGCATTCAAAGTTCCACAAAAGTATTGCTGCACCTTGCAGTTCTGGGATGCCCGGCAAAACTGGAGAGATTGGAGCTGTCAAGGCGCATTTCTTCTGTTTCACCGTTTGGAATGATGGTCAGATCCTTTAGACTCCTTGAGCGGGGTCTACATTAATTTTCCTCCATTTTGTAATGTACAATGTAGGAAGTCTACTAGTGTCCACTCCAGCTGCAAAATAACTAAAACTGAAGCTCAATTCGAAAAAAAAATTGCGAGTATATAAGCTGAAGTATAGGTAGTAATTTAAGTCCCGTAAAGTTCATTATTGATGACTCTGCTTAAGATACTGAAATGTGAATCCTAAAAAGTTTATTATTGTAGTATGTAAATTCTATCATAATCAATTTCTTTTACTTGGATGCACAATCTGATCTAATCAATTATTTCAATCAGTTGTATATAAGACAGGAATAATTAGGAATATAGCAAAACCAGTTTTTGGGAAAATTAACGCATTCGTTTGGAATAATTCTAATCGAATTTATTGCAGTCAATGAGCCCTAAAAAGCATGTATGTAGTGGTTTAATTATATATAGCGTCCTGTTAAAAAAGATCTTGTGAATAACACCGGTAATTGTATACAGCAGTAATCACTAAACAACGGAAATATTCATTTAATTATTATTTAATTGTAAAGGCACGTTTTGACTTTACAATTTCTTTATTTTCACATCCATTGTTAACCAAATAACTATCAATATTACTGTTCCACAATGAAATTATCTATTTAAAAAGTTTTCGGAACGTACTGAAATTCTGAAAACGTTTGACCACACTTCAAGCTGTAGAGCTAATAACCATCATCGTGTCGTTTTGGAACCGCTTCAACCAGGGGATATTTTAACATGTTAACTGTGGGAAATATTTTTCCCACAGCCCTACGAAAGTTCACCCAGCCGCTCAGAGTTGCACACAGCCCTACGAAAGTCACACAGATTGTGCCCTTCTACACGTTTATCGTGTAAATTAAGCCTTGACAGTTAAAACATGTTTAAAATACCGGATCTGATTTAATAGTAATTTGGGCATTTTCATTGACAGCAAATACTTGGCAGGGTTTATTGATTAGGTTAATCAATGTACATACCAACAATTTTCTGAATACTGGCGAAACAAAGTTAGCATTAAAATTTATTATTGGAATTCCTCAATTATGCCAACTTCAACGGGACAAAAGGTTAGGGAAAAATTTCTAAATGTTTAGCCAAACCCATATAATCCTAAATATCCTCATGTAACTGGTTCCGTGGACATTTAGCCGTGGCCGGGGTTAGGAGAACGAGCAGCAACTGAAAAGATTTTTTTTAGTTCTCCATAGCAAACGAAAAATATAACTACTAGAACTATATGCTCTCAAAGTAAAAGTTACAAAATACAATTACATTTTTTTCCATGCATTTTAGACAGCTCTGATTATTACACAAATATTAAGCACTTGCATGATTTGCCATAAGTTTAACAGTTTCCCTGACATCGGTCCGGTAAACAACCGAGATAGAAATAGGTAAAATCTTAGTACATACAATTTTTCAATTATTTAGTCTTGCACAATTGTTTCTTTCAAAAACACTTTTCAGAGAACTTCGGCCAAATAGTTGGTTTTCAAATTTTGCAAATCGACTTTGGCCGCTTTAGCACAGGCCACTGCGCACAGGAACACAGAGAGCCCTCTTCGACATTTTTTCAGTAGTGTTTTAACTAATTTGTAATTTTTGGCAATAATCTTTTGCTGGAGTAAAACAAATTTTAGGGTCTTTTTCTGGAGCCTAATATGGGCGTTTAAGCAATGTCGACTTCGTATTTTTTATGTTCATTTTTTAATTTATAAAATATCGGGGTTACAAACGTTTCGCACAGACTGGAAAAAATAGCTAAATCCCTGTACAACAGTCTATTTTGAATCACTGAATTAGTCTTTTAATACACTGAAACCTCGCTATAAGAGAACGCTATAAATCACGAAAATCTGCCTCTTATATAGAAATTCTCTTATAAAGAGAGCTCGT
>JAQGAK010004047.1:0-13179 GCA_034696945.1 Lipothrix lubbocki
TATAAGAGAATTTCTATATAAGAGGCAGATTTTGGTGATTTATAGCGTTCTCTTATAGCGAGGTTCCAGTGTAATTATTAATTAATAATTTATCACTTTAAACTGCTAGGAAAAACAGAACATATCTGAACACATTCCTTTTGCCAACAAAGTCTTTCAGGTAATTTTGAATTTTAATTAGTATCGTGAAGGGGAATGAACGAAGAGTATTCAACTTTATTTGGCCCTGTCTCACGCGTGCACATTAGCGACACATTCCAAACTGACGTTTATTCGACCAGTGCACTATGGACTGCATATCGTCAACTTAGCAAAACTTTCTAAATCTATTTTTGTTCAGGTTCATTCTCTTACTGTTAGTAAAAACAGGCACTACACAAAAAGAATACACATTGTACATATTCCATTTGGCCAAACGCTTACTGTTTCCTTATCGTGCATGTAAAATATATTATGCAAATTACGTGAACGTCACTTACAGTAAAATTTCTAAAGATAGCTGGTTTATTTTTGTAGCCTAAGAGTTGCTGGGGTTTGCCCTGATCAAGTACTCAGATAGCCGGCGTCTAAATATAGCCGGGATTATAAAATTGGCTGAGGGAATAGATTTGACGAATAAAAACATTTAGGTTTGAATTGTAGATTATACTCTAGATTCTTTTGATTTGAATTTTATGCACCATATTTATTCATTGAACCATGATTTTATGGTTTCTAATTTTTTCATAAAACAATTTCAGGCTAATAACAAGTTTAAAAAGTATTTTGGCCAACATAACAACAATAACATATTTCCGAAAAAGATAAAGTGCAAGTATTAAATAACTAAGGCATTTATACTATATTAGAGACTCGTTGAATCCTGAAACGTTTAAGACCGAACTGCAACCTAACAATCCAACAACGATGGGAAACAGACTCAATGCAAACTTCTAAATAAAGTACATGAGGATTTGTAATATTGATATGCAATAATTCCTGACGGCAAATTCCAAGTGAGTGTAATAATGATTTTAATACTCTATTTATTATAATAGTTATATTATATTAATATGTATGTATGTGCGGAGTGGTAGAATATTAAAATAAATAATTGCAAATGCGCGTCAAGATTCTTTCAAAAGCATTGGAAAATTAGACAAATTATTATTATTTCAAAACATGATATTATAAAACATAAATGATAACATATCGTTGTAACCCTTTTTGGCTGCACTCCATTAGGCGACGAAATTGGATCCTTATAAAGCGCTATCGATAAAGATTCAAATTTTATGTACATAAGTTTCGGCGGCTGAAACTGATGGGTTAGGTATCCGGAACCTGCGCGTATGAAGATGACAGTTTTATTATGTTGCCAAAAAAGACTTTCGTCAGTGTAACAATAGTAATAATCATTATTTATTTTGCCAATTTTGTTTTGTAGATACTGTCGATGCAGTATTTATTACATTAAATTTCTGTATCAGTCAAATTTTGCGTATTTATACAATGCTATTTTACAGAATTAATAATACATTTATTGATATTCATGAGTTGCATATCGTTACTCGTGAATTTTTAAGTCAGGATCAAACTGCTAGAACATTTAAACATAATATGTGTGTAGGTATGGGTCAACTTTATTAATTTCAACGACGTCATTATTTTTTTTAATCATTGAGATATGTTTTTAAAAGTAATAAAATATATTTATATAAAAGGCATAATTGCGAGTTTTATTTGGGAAAATTTCAGCAACCTTTTTCACCTTGCTCACTTAATACCTTCTAGCATTTTACATCTTCGCAAATACAAACTACTAAATCAGGTAAACTTTTAGATGTTTATCAGACAATATTTACCCATATGTATTAATAATACTAACTAAATCACTATTTGCACACCTACTTTTTTATATTAGGTATATATGTATTAAAACAAAATCATTATATATAAGTACTTGTTGCAATCGAACTTTTACATTTTAAACTCGACACTTTTATTTGATATATTTTTACATAAATATGTAATCATTGGGACATATAGTTAAACATAGATTTCCTTCCATTTGTGTAAGTTTACGGTCCAATTATGTAGCTCCGGATACAATATTATTGGCGATAAATAATTAATACAATGAAAATGGTTATCGTTATGACACATAGGAGAACAGACTGGAGCGGCAGCAACTTGTTCCAATAATTCAAGATCAAATTTTTATTGCTAATTACACTAACTGTTCTTTATGGCGCTTCAATTGTACAGACTGCATACCGCTGTACTTGGAGTGCCATAACCCTAACCTTTTATAGCAAGCCGTTTCAGATAAATTTGAGGCAGTTTGTGGACCTGAGCATAATGACGGCACAGGTTTTCCAACGTCCCACAATTTAAATTGCACTCCCTACAGATTAGTTTGCGCGTATAATGGTTCCCTTTAGAAATGGATTTTACGTTGGTACTAGCTTTACGAGTTTTGTGTGAGGCCACATGCAGTGCAAAACCACCGGCATTTGTGCAGATTTTTGTACAAAACTTGCATTCGTATGATGTTGGCTTTGGATTGGTATGTCGTTTCAAGTGCCTCCGCAATGCAGATGTTTGTTTAAAGGTCATTGAGCAGTGGTTGCATTTGTAAGGTCGTTCTCCAGTGTGAGTTCGTAAATGTTTTTTCAACGCGCTGTTTTCTACAAACACTTTGCTGCATAGGTTACAATTATAAGGCTTTTCACCGTAATGACGCATTTTGTGTGCCTTCAAGTTCGTAAACATTGTAAACGATTGTGTACACATTGAACACTTGTAGGGTTTCTCTCCTGTGTGAGTTCGCATATGGGTAGTCAAATTGCCTTTGAAAGTAAATTCTTTGCTGCATAATAAACATTGACTTGCTTTTTTTACTGCATGTGTTTTTGTGTGCGCGCTGCAACTATTGCGCGTCGAAAACGTTTTATGACAAATTTTGCATTGGTACGATCTCTCTCCTGTATGAATTCTGACGTGTTGGTTCAGGCTATAGTTGGATTTGTATGTCTTGCTACAAAATTGACATAGATACAACCGCTCTTTTGTGTGGACGCTTAAATGCCTTTTAAGCACAGATTTCTTTGCAAATCGATCCTGGCAAGTTTCACATGCGTACGGCTTTTCCCTCGTATGAGTTGCAATGTGAGAAGAAAGTTGCGACCGGCTTGGAAAGGCTTTGAAACAGAAATTACATGTGTACGGTCGTCCGCCCATATTACTCCAAGAATGTCTTTCGTAAGCGAAAGTTCCAGGAGCTGCAAGTCAGGCAATTTGAATTTATACGTTCTCTTTTTTTACAACAGCTTGTTAATATTTTCCCGAATGTTTATAGTGGCCTTGTCGGACAGTCTCACACAATTAAAAAAAATACTACTTTAACTTATGTGAAAATTATTACACGTGTAATTAATAATCAATGATAGTGTATCCCTTTTAAGAAAGCCTTTCGAATTTTAAATGATATCGTAAAAGAAATTAACGAAGAGTATTTGACTTTGTCTGACTTCACGCGTGCACATGAGCGACACATTTCCAACTGACGTATATGTATTTATTTGACAAATGCACTATGGAATGTATGCTTTGTCAATTAAACAACTTTCTAAAATCTATTTTCGTTTAGGCATAGCGGAATTATTACTGCTTTCTTTTACCGTTATGCATAGTGAACAACAGACACTACACGAAGGGTTGGAAAAGGGATACATTGTAAGTATCTATTTCAGACGAACGCTTACGGCTTCCTAAATGTCCAAGAGTTTCTGGGGTTCACCCTGTTCACGCATAAAGATAGCCGGCTTCAAAATATGGCAGGGGAATAGGTAAACGTGGTACAACAGCTTACACAAAATTCTATGATAATGATTTCAAGAAACATTATGGCGAACAATAAAAATCTAAAGTTTACATTGTACGTAACACACAACTGCGCCATGGAATTAGTGTCAATGTAAAAGGTTGCTATAAATTGACTTTGGGAAATAAAAATAAACACAAACATTAAATAAAAATTAGTACCCAAAGCAACCTAACGCAATTCTTTTCATAATTTTTGCTGAAGTTCAAAATAATCATTCGTCAGACGTTGTTTTCAAATGTGACATCTCAAAATTCACTATTAAATGAATTGCTTTCAATAAATTATATGTATACAACTATAAAACTTTAACGCCGTTTTCACATATACTAATAACAATTCACGCGGCTTCATTTTATTTTGAATTTGAAAATTCATGAATTTGAATAGTTTTATTACTAGAATTTTGAATTATTGGTTACCATAACGAATATTACGAATTGAACAAATACTGTAATTAAAAAATAATATTGTATTATAAAAGAATTACGTTGCCGATATAGCAGTTTTCACTGTAGCTTACTTTTAGTGCGTTTGCTTTATTTTAATTTATTTATATATGGGTGTAGCAGTACATGTAGATAAATCATTGCTACCTTTTGATTTGTTTACGTTCACATGCCAAATATTCTACTCATGACAACATGTTATTGGCAATAATTAGGCCCATAACGGTAATTCATCAAGTGTAGATGAAATTTGTATTGCTAAATATAAGCCGTTTCACATAAACATGAGGTAGTTTGTGGAGCTGGGTATAATGATGGCACAGGTTTCCAAATGTTCCACAATTTAAATTGCACTCGATACAGATGATTTTGCTCGAATAAGGGTTCCTTTTAGACTTTGCTTTAACGGGCTTTTTGATAATAGTGTTATGAATTTTGTGGGAGGAAAAGTGTCGTGCAAAACCACAGGCACTGGCGCAGATTTTTTTGCAAACATTGCATTCGTATGATGTTGGCTTTGGATTGGTATGTCGTCTCAAGTGCTTCCGCAATGTACATGCTAGTTTAAAGGCCATTGAGCAGTAGTTGCATTTGTAAGGTCGTTCTTCAGTGTGAGTTCGTAAATGTCTTGTCAACGAGTCGTTTACTGTAAACGTTTTGCTGCAAAGGCTAAACTTATACGGCTTTTCACCCAAATGACGCATTTTGTGGTCCTTTAAGTGCGTAGAAGCTGCAAAAGATTGTTTACATATTAAACATTTATTGGGTTTCTCTCCTGTGTGAATTCGCATATGGACAGTTAATTGCCCAGTTTGAGCAAATTTTTTGCTGCATAGTACACATTGGCATGCCTTTTTTGTAGCATGCGTTTTCGCATGCGCGATCAGATTGCTTTTCGTTGAAAATATTTTCCGGCAAATTCCGCACTTGTACGGCCTATCTCGTGTATGAATCCGAACGTGTTGTCGAAGGCTCTTGATGGATTTGTATGTCTTGCTACAAAAATGACAAGGATGCAGTCGCTCGTTTGTGTGGACATTTAAATGTCTTTGAAGCGCAGATTTATGTACAAACCTGTCCTGGCAAGTTTACATTCGAACGGCTTTTCCTGCGTATGAGTTCCAATGTGAGAGAAGAGATGCCACCGGCCTGGAAAGGCCTTGAAGCAGAAATTACATTTGTACGGTCTTTCGCCCATTTCAGTCCTGGAATAACTAACTTGAGTAAATGCACCTCAAGCAATTTGCATTTGTTCATTTACGTTTTCTCAATAACAGCTGGTTAATATTTTTCTGGATGTGTAGTGGCTTTGACGGTCATTATGGCACAATTTAAATATAAATATTATTTTAACTCAAATGTACGGGAATTCCTACACATGTAATTATTAATCGATAATGTATCCTTTTTAACTGTTTAGAAAAACAGCTTATCTCTAAATACATTCCATGTGTCAAGAAAGTGTCTTTCAGATTAATTTTTAATTTTGAATAATCGTGAAAGGGAATGATTTGGAGAGAATTTAACTTTGTCTGACTTCACGCATAAACACATTTTAAACTGACTTCTATGAATTTATTTGACAAATGCACTCTATGGACTGTACTGACAATCTAACTTTCTAAAATCTATATTTGTTCGAAGAGTTAGTGAAGGAATGCATAATACATATCCCATTTGGACGATGGCTGACCGCTTCGTGAACGTGGGATGCGTGCAAAATTTTACTTTGAAAATTACGTAAATGTCACTTACAGAAAAAAGTCTAACAATGTATGGATGATGTAGTGCAAGAGTTGCTGGGGTTTGCTACTGGTCTGAATTTCTAACCAAAAAATCTGAAAAAAGCCCAAATGAAAATTAGAATTTATATTTTATGTAAACAAATATATAAGTAGAGACTCGCTACAGCGGCTGCCGTTTGTCTAGAATACATTTGGAAATTTCATGTGAAATGTTGACTTGTGTGAAAGTACACTTCTTTATACAGTGGAACCTCGCTATAAGAGGCCCCCAAATAAGAGAATTCTCTCTATAAGAGATCCTTTGGGCTCGCATGTCATGCATGGTTATATGCATACGAGCCCTCTTTATAAGAGAATTTCTATATAAGAGGGAGATTTTGGTGATTTATAGCGTTCTCTTATAGCGAGGTTCCACTGTACGTTGTTTTGGAAAATATTGCTGGACATATTTTGCATTTATATTTCAATTCTCCTGTATGACAGTTCATATGTGTGGTCAGGGTTCCTTTTTGTCTAAACGTTTTTCCACACATGGTGCAATTATGTGGATATTCACCCGTGTGGATCCTCAAGTGCTGGGTCAAGGAGCTTTTCTGGGTAAATGATGTCCCACACTTGGAGCATTGGTATGGTTTCTCCCCCGTGTGCGTTCGCATGTGCATGCGCAAATTACGCGCAGACGCGAAGAATTTCTGGCACTGACTGCATTTGTGATATTTTTCACCCGTATGGCTAAGCAAATGCCTATGTAATTCGGATTTTCTGGAACATGATTTTAAGCAAATGTTACATTTGAACGGCTTGTCGTTGGTATGCACAATTAAATGTGCGGTCAACCCTGCTTTTTGAAGAAATCGTTTTTCACAATGCTCACATTTGTACAGCTTTTCTTCAGTATGCGTTCTGCAATGACTTCGAAAGACGCTAGATTTTGTAAATATTTTCTCACGGATTTCACAATTGTTTGGCTTTCCAGCTTTGTGCACTGTCATATGTGGGTAGAGTGTAGTCTGATGTGCAAAACTTGTTTCACAAATCGTACATTTAAATGGCCTTTCACCAGTGTGTGTACGAATGTGACTCTCTAAACCGGCTTTATATTTGAACTTTAATTTGCAGAATGCACAAAAACACAATTTGATAGGTACATCGGTAAATTTTGATTTTTTAATTCCATTTTAATTATTACTTTTTTTTAACAAATAATTATTTTATTCATATCTTATTTTAAACAAAATGATTCATTTATTAAAAACAATGACTTAACACATACATATAATTATATGTATTTATTCATGTTGAAATTAATGGATACGTTGTTGAATAGTAAATTCTTTATTCGCCAAGCTTTCGAACACCATATGTGATCATCATCAGGGCACAAGGAAAAATGAGGGGAATTTATATATGATATCTATATACATATTATACATAGTATGCATTTGTATATATCTTGGTTGCTATGAGGTGGGTTTTCGAATAGAATTGACCTAATACAATTCGCATGAAACCACACACGTACACAATATGTAAATGTTTTGGATTCGAAAACTTGAAGGGAACTAAAAATACACGGAATATTTTCGTGGAATTGTTACTTTTGTATTTCTTTTCAACTGAAAATAACTGTTTCGTTGTAAACGTTGGTAAAATATAGCGACAGCTGGGGCCTATTTCACCAGTTTTTACTCTTCACTCCGCACTTTTCAATTTTAATTTTTCGTATCTTTATAACGTACTCTTCACTTTTCCTTTCACAGTAAAACCAGTTTTTGATGATGAAAAGTGCAAATTTACCCCCACTTTTCAATTTTTTTTGCAAAGTCGACGATGACTTTGCATAAATTTTAATAAAAATTTGAAAAGTAGCGGTAAATTTGCACTTTTCATCTTCAAAAATGGGTTTTACTGTTAAATGAAAAGTGAAGAGTACGTTAGAAAGATATAAAAAATTAAAATTGAAAAGTGCGGAGTGAAGAGTAAAAACTGGTGAAATAGGCCCCTGGTCTCTCTTCTACATTGACTTGGAGGCAAATGTAACTTCGTATATACCTCAATACCTCTACGTTTGTCTAACACGCAAGGATGACGACGGTTTTCCCAAATACCCAAATGCAAAACTGATGGTGTCATGGCTATTAGCTCGTTTGAAACCATGAAATATATTGTTTACATTGTATTTATGTAGTGTAGCGAATTAGGCGACAAGCAAATACCCGTGGTTGCCTTGTATGGCATTTTAGCAACTGTATTAGAGTAATATAATAGAGAGGTTCCGATTTGAATTATTGGGGCTCAAGCATTCGTTCAAACTTTCTAAAATAGCGTCAAATGGCTCGCGCAAACTAAAACATGAATGCGTGGTTGTTCTTGAGTTTCATAAATTAGTTTTCAGCCATAAAATTTGTTTAAATTCACGGGGCAATGTAAGAACAAATAACATCGTACGAATTCCTATTGGTAAAGAATTCCAGCTTCAAGATTCCCACAACGCATTATGACAGAAAATTATTATGGTGTATACACATACAAAAGGTGATTTATAAACCTCCAATATTATGAATTTTAATGTTTATCAGACTTTTAATTAGCCGTAAACATGTATTATTAATACGAACTGAAAGTTACTATCTGTGCACGTATTTTTTTAGAATTAGGTATATGAAAATTTATCATTACATCATCATGCGTGATGCAGTCCAAGTTTTACATTTCAAACCCAACACTTTTATTTGATTTATTTTTATTTAAATGGGTTTGCAGTAGTGCAAAGTATATAGACAAATTATTGCTTTGCTTAAATGTATTTACTTTTACATTTTAATTATGTACAATCATGACGTGGTATTATTGGTGATATACAGTTAATACAATGAAGCATCGCTCTAATGATTCTCGTTCTGATCCATAAAAGAAAGAACTACAGCGGTAGAAATTTGCTCCTATAATTGCACATACAATTTTGATTTCAAATTATACGAGCAGTTCCTTATGAAGTTCAAATTGTATGGGCTGTATAACGTTGAACTTACGTAGCTTTTATAGCTAACCGTTTCACATAAACATGAGGCAGTCTGTGGACTTGAGTGTAATGACGGCACAGGTTTTCCAATGTTCCGCAATTTAAATGGCACTCGTTACAGATGATTTTGCGTGAAAAATGGTTCCTTTTAGAAATTGCATTTACGTGCTTATCGTTGGTATTATTGTTATGGGTTTTGTGAGAGTTCAAGTGCTGTGCAAAATTGCCGGCACGAGTGCAGATTTTTTTGCAAACATTGCGTTCGTATGACGTTGGCTTTGGATTTGTATGTCGTCTCAAGTGCGTCCGCAATGTACCTGATTGTTTAAAGGCCATTTGGCAGTAGTTGCATTTGTAGGGTCGTTCTCCAGTGTGAGTTCGTAAATGTCTTTTCAACGAGGTGTTTTCTGTGAAAGATTTGCTGCACAGGTGACACTTACAGGGCTTTTCACCGTAATGACGCATTTTGTGTATCTTTAAGTGCGCAGAATTTCTAAATGATTTTTCACAAATTGGACATTTGTAGGGTTTCTCTCCTGTGTGAATTCGCATATGCGTAGTCAAATTGCCTGTGGATGTAAATTCTTTGCGGCATAGTAAACACTGACTTGCTTTTTTTAAAACATGCGTTTTTGCGTGCTTGTTGCAATAACTGTCCGTCGAAAACGTTTTCTGGCAAATTTTGCACTGGTAGGGCCTCTCTCCTGTATGAATCCTGATGTGTTCGCTAAGGCCCTTGTGGGATTTGAATGTCTTGGTACAAAAATTACAAAGATACAGCCGCTCTTTTGTGTGGACGTTTAAATGATTTTTAAGCACATGTTTATTTGCAAATCTATCCTGGCAAGTTTTACATTCGTACGGCTTTTCCCGCGTATGAGTTGCAATGTGACGGGAGAGATCCGACCGGTCCCGAAGCGCTTTGAAACACAAATTACATTTGTACGGTTTTTTGCCCATGTCGGTCCTAATAGTATGTCTGTCGGAAATAAACTTCAGGAAATTCACAGTCGGGTAACTTTCATTTATACCTACTCTTTTTTACAACAATAGCTCGTTAATATTTTTTCTGAGGTTTAGTGGCCTTGTCGGACAATATGGCACAGCGTAAATAAATATTACTTCAAACTCAACCGTAAGAAAATGTCTACACATGTTATTAAAAATTAATAATGTTTCACTTTTAACTGTTTTGAAAAAACAATATATCTGAATACATTCCTTGTGCTAAGAAAACCCCCCAGTTAATTTTGAATTTTAAATAGTTTCGTGAAGGCAAATGAAAGAAGAGTATTCAATTTTGTCTGACTCACGCGGGGCACATTAACAGCACATTTTAAACTGACGCCTATTCGACAAGTGCTTTATGGGCTGTGCATATCGTCAACTTAACAAAACTTTCTAAAATCTATTTTTGTTCAGGTATAGAGAAATATTTAAAACATTCTATTTCTGTTAGTAAAAACAGGCACTATATACACAAAGAGTTACAAAAGAATATACATTGTACACATCCCATTTGGACTTTTTACTGTTTCTTACGTGCATGCAAAATTGTATTGTGAAAATTACGTGAATGTCACTTACAAGAAAATTTCTAAAGATGGCTGGTTTATTTTTGTAGCCTAAGAGTTGCTGGGGTTTTCCCTGATCAAGTATACACATAGCCGGCTCCTTAATATAGCCGGGATTATAAAAATGGCCGAGGAAATAGATTTCACGAAATAGTATGATGAACAATAAAAACATTCCATAAAGTTTGGATTGTAGATAATTTATGTGATTTGAACTATATTTACCGGATTTCATCCTTAAATCGTTAATTAAATAAATTATTGATTTTATCGTTTATAATTTTTTCATACAACGTATTCAGCAGGGTGATAACAAGTTTAAAAAGTATTTTTGGCCAACAATAACACATTTCCGAAAAAGTTAAATTGTAAATATTAAATAACTAAGATGTTTATAATATATTAGGGACTCGTTGAATCCTGAAACTTTTAAGACCGCATTGCAACTTAAAATTTATACACAGATGCGAAACTGACTCAATGCAAACTTCTGAGTAAAGTCTGTGAGGATTTTGTAATTTACATTGGTAATTTTCTTTCAACAATTATCAAACTGGACGCAGTTACGGTTGTTATGGAGTCTATGGTTGATTTTTTCAACATTTAGCGGTGAACCATGAAAGCCCATGTGCCGTCAACCCCGTTAACTCCAACTTTTGAGGTAATTGTAAAATCTTTTCCTGCGACTTTTCGGTCCGATGAGGAGAGATAAGGGTGCAACGTTTGTACAATTAGTTATTCCTAACTAATTTCCGTTTTTAATTACACTGTTTAATTTTAACACAAATTGCTCCTGAAAATTCTGAAAATTACTAGAATTGTTAGGTATCTACATTCCAAAACAAATTGCCTGCTAAATTTTAAAATAATTAAAACACGCTTTCGGATAGATTATTTACAAAATATTTCCTAAAATCACTTAATACAGTTTATATTTATAACTATTTTTTTAAAATTATTCAATTAGCTATATTTTGCAAATAATTTATTAATTTGAACATCGAATTTTTTACTACAATTTAGCAACTCCGCAAATTGAGGGAATTATGAATGTAATTTTGACAATAATTAATATGTAATACATGCGGCGTGTTTTTGCAATAAAAATTTAAACTGAAGTTTAGATATTATGTGTTAATAATTTAATTGTTATTTAAATGAATGTGTTGGGACCAAAATGTTTACTTGACTACGCTTTAATCATACTGTGTGACTATGCCTAGTGCCGTTAAATCCCATTCCCTGCCATGTTCTAAGTGATTGTAAAACCTTTGCCCGTGACCTTTCGGTCTGATGAGAAGAGGTAGAGCACTGGGTATGGGGTGACGATGTTTGAATTTGCTACAAATTCGGATTTCTGACCAGAAAACACGAACACCGCCAGAAATGAAGTTAGAATTGTACAATATTTTCTGTACACACGATGTAGAGCTGATACTTGTTATAACAGCAGCCGTTTGCATTAAATGCACAAATAGTTGTAAATAACCGAAATGTTGACTGGGGTAGTAGGAGCGTACTTCTTTATAACGGTCAAACGTGGTACCTACTGTAAATGCCGAAATAACTACTTCTACTTAAATGTTACCATAGTGATAATAATTACTAATTCACTTTTTTATTTAAACATTTTTCAGACGTTAAAAGATTACCCTAATCAGCTTCCATCCAATTTATCAACCTTAAATATGTATTATTAATACGAACTGTAAGTAACGATGTATGTGTAGACTTGAATTTTTAAAATTAAGTATATAAAATAATTATTAAATAATTATACATACGTAATGCAATCGAAGCTTTGCATTTTAAACTAAACGCTTTTATTTTATTTATTTTTACTTTAATGTGTATGTAGCATGTAGTACAGTGTATATAGTCAAGTCATTGTTTTGCTTCGATTGGTTTACGTTTACATTCCCATTATGTAACTCATGACGCGATAATATTGGCGATGTACAGTTAATACAATGAAGAATCGCTAATATAGTTTCTCGTTATGATCCAATGATCCATGAGAAAACCAACTACAACGGTAGACATTTGTTTCAATAATTAAACATAAAATTTTGATTGCTAATTACACGTGCAGTTCGTTCTGACGTTCAAATTGTATGGACTGCATAACGTTGAACCTATGTAGCTTTTATATCAAGCCGTTTCACATAAACATGAGGCAGTTTGTGGAGGTGGGCATAATGCAGGCACAGGTTTTCTAATGTTCCACAATTTAAATTGCACTCGTTACAGGTGGGTTTGCGTAAAGAATAGTTCCTTTTAGAATTTGCTTTCACGTGCTTGTCGTTGGTATTAGCGTTGTGAGATTTGTGGGAAGCCAAGTGCCGTGAAAAACTGCCGGCACCGGTGCAGATTTTTTTGCAAAGGCAACATTCGTATGGAGTTGGCTTTGGATTGGTATGTCGTCTCATGTGCCTCCACAATGCACCTGATTGTGTAAAGGCCATTTGGCAGTAGTTGCATTTGTAAGGTCGTTCTCCAGTGTGAGTTCGTACATGTTTTTTCA
>JAQGAK010004048.1:0-13179 GCA_034696945.1 Lipothrix lubbocki
AAATACACTTTTTGACCAGTACAGCATTTGAAAAAATGTTCTGTCTGTTGCTAACTTTACTGACTCTTGTGTCTTCCCATCCATTCTAGTTTTCAATTTTATATTACTTAAAATTAGCAGCTATATATCATAAAGTCTTCATCACGGACACTGTACCACACGTCCATTTTCTCGTCATTTCTCATACGATAGTCTGGGTCATATTTAGCGCAGCATTCACATATAGTTACCCATATTTTCTCGTAAATCTTTACTGCTTTTCTGAATTGCTCGCCGATTCTCCATCTTGTAAACTGTGTGTAGCCTAAATAAATGTTCCGAAATTTTCCCTCTAATTCGACATGGTAGTTTATCACCTTTATAAATGCTTCCAACAATCCTTTTGTAGCTTCAAAGCTGTTAGGAATATCATTTTCTAAGACTTTTAAAGTTTCTTCAAGTTCCACTACATAAGTATCTAACCTATAAATTCTGTCTTGATGTCTATCTGGTGACACCATTGTTTTAATATTCTTATGATTATTAACCTAATTTATTGTATTAGCTGTTTATTTTCTTGCACTTATTTATTTTATTGTAATCTTCACTTAAAATTTATGATGATTCCTTCGTTTTTATTTCACTACTGTTTTTACTTGTCCATGATTTCTAAAAGTTACCATAGCCGTCCGTTCGGACTTGGTCCCACAAATCGCAATTCCATTCGTCATTCAAACGAGTTCCCTGAGCGTATATAGCGTAGCTCACACAAATAAATTTTCGGATGTTACTGAAAATTTCTAATGCTTTCTTGAATTGTTCTCCAATTCTCCACACAGTGTATTGCGTATAGATCGATGATTTCCTTTCGAACGCTTTTTTCAGCTGGGTGTAGCTATAAATTTTTGTTAACCATGTTTTTGTTAATTCTTCAGTGTTGTGGAGGCTGTTGGGCGGGTTATGTTCTGCTTTTTCCAGGATGTGTCGAATTTCTACAATGTACTTGTCTATTTTATAGATGAAGTCCTGATCTTCGTCAGGTGATACCATGATGTGGATGTATATTATTTGGTCATTTATCTATTGTTTTAGTATTAACTTGTTTAAGTGTACACTTGTAGCTTGTACTGCGTTAATGCATTTTATCACGATTTCACTATAGTTTTAATTTTAATTTTAATTTTATCTGTATGTTATGTTAGTGTTTCTTGGGCGTAGGTTATATGTATGTTCCAGTGTGTTGTGTTCGAGCACAGAAGTGTCATTTGATTGTCGGTCATTTAAGGACTGATTATCTTGTCCTGTGTGTCCTGTTAATTCTCCAAGTCTTTGCTTAGTTAATGTGTATTTTTCTTGCCGTTGATGGAATGGCTTTAATCTGCTTACGTGGGCAATTTCTTCCGTCGCCTTTCCATTTTTTGTTGCTCGGATTCTGTAGTTGACATCTGATATTTTTTCAATGATTGCATATGGTCCGATATACTGATGAAGTAGTTTAGGGCTCACTGCTGACTTTGCAGGTTTTCGCTTGAATAGTACAAGTTCTCCAGGGAAAAATTCTACATGTTTCCGTTTTTGATTTACACGCTCTGCATATTTCGTATGTGCTTTTTCAATTAATTGCTTTGCTGCTGATCTTGCTTCATGCATGGCTTCAAATGTCCTTTCGTTGTATTCATTTTCAATTTGTGGTAGTATGTTTTCCAATGGTGTGTCTGGCTTATATAAGTATAGTAGTTCAAATGGTGTAGATTGATGAGCCGCTTGATATGTTGTGTTTATTACTTTTATTATAAAAGGAACAAAATTTTTCCAATTTTTTGGATGTTTTTGATGAAATAATGCAATGCAATCTGTAATTATTCCGTGGCTTCGTTCAACTGATCCTTGTGTGTTGGGTCTCCATGCTGTAGAATGAGACATTTCTATGCCCATTAATTTTGATAATTCTTTGATTGTGTCTGCAATGAAATGTGTTCCTCTGTCTGTCTGTATTATTTTTGGAGTTGTGTGTCGTAGGATGATCTCCTTGACTATAAATTTTGCTGTGGTTTCCGCTGTGTTGTCCTTTGTTACTTCTGCTATAATAAATTTTGTCAGGTAATCTATCGCTGTAATGACGTATGATTTTTTACCTGCTTCGTCTGTCAACGGTCCCATGTAATCGATCTGAATTCTATGAAATGGTTTGTCGGGCACTGGAATAAATTGCATTTTTCCTGCTTCTCCCCTCCTCATAGCTTTCCTCTTCTGACACTCTTCGCATGATTGTACATAATTAAATACGTCTGTGCGTTGACCTTTCCAGAAGTAATTTGCTTGTAATTTTCTTAATGTCTTCATGTATCCCATATGGGATCCCCATTGTGAGTCATGGTAGTAATTTAAGATTTCATTGACGAGGCTTCTTGGTATAACAAGTACATATTCATCACCGAAGTTGCTGTTTTTTGCATATAGAATTCCCTCTGATATGATAAATTTATTTTTAATCCTAATTGTTGCTTGTTTATTTTGAATTTTATTTTTTATATTTGTAATCCATGGGTCTGTTACTTGTTCATTTGCTATATCTGTTGTTGATATTGCTAATATGGGAAGATCTTCCAAAAATTCTGATTCCAATTCTTTTAATTCTTCTGATTCTTCAGGAAAGTCTCTTGATAGATTGTCAGCAATCAGGTTGAGTTTACCTAGATTATGCGTTAGGTTTGTAATATTGTACTCAGTTAGTAGTAAATGCATTCGAGCTATTTTTGGAGACATTTCTGCTTTACTTGCCTTCAAAATGTATGTCAAAGCTTGGTGATCAGTTTTCACTTCGAATGGTACTCCATAGAGTAATTCACGTAATTTATTAATTGACCAACACATGGCTGTGAGTTCTTGCATTGTTGTTGTGTAGTTCTTTTCACTTTTTGATAATCCTCTGCTGACGTATGCAACACCTTTCCATTTTCCGTCGTGTTCTTGAAGTAATGCTCCTCCTAATCCTTGTCCGCTGCTGTCAGCTACTAACATTGTTTTCTTAGTGGGATCAAAATGAGCTAAAATGGGTTCTTCGAGAAGTGCTTGTTTTAATACTTCACATGCTTTTTCTTGATCTTCTCCCCATGCTTTCTTGAATGATGTTGGACTGTCTTTGTTAAGCAAGCGCGTTAATGGCTCGGCGATTTTGGCATAATTTCTGATGAAACGCCTATAGAATCCTAAAGTTCCCAATAGTCTTTGAAGTGATTTTTTATTTGTTGGTCTTGGCATATCACGCAATGCTCTTGTTTTTGCTGGATCCGGACGTACTCCTTCTTGTGATACAACGAATCCTAATACATTAATCTCTTCGTACAGGATTTTACATTTTTTTGGATTTAGTTTAAGTCCGACTTCCCTGAGTCTTTGAAAGACTTCGCATTTTGTCCAGGTGGGTTGGGATGTCTTCAGATGCAAATACCGGATCATCAATAAAACACATGCATGCTTCATTTTTTAACCCTGATAGTACAATGTCCATTGTCATAGCAAATGCACTGCTTCCATTTGCAACTCCGAATGGTAGTCGTGTGTATTGATAAAGTCCTGAACGAGTTATAAACGCTGTCTTTTCTTTGGAGCTTTCTTCTAATTTAATTTGCCAAAATCCTGATGTTAAGTCTAATGTTGAAAAATACTTCATTCCTCGTAAACGGCGTAAGATGTCTTGCGTTTCCGGGAGAGGATAAGATAATTTTTTTGTAATTTGGTTTAACTTTCTGTAATCTACGCAAAATCTCCATTTAATTGGTGCGTTTGGATTTCCATCTAGACTCTTCTTTTTTACTAAAACCACTGGACTCGCGTAAGGAAAAAAAAATTCTCTACAATACCTTGATCAATCATTTCTTTAATCTGATTTTCGATTATTTCGTCTTGGAATGCAGCGTATTTATATGGTCTCATTTTAAATACTTCATTGCTTTCAACTTCAATTTTAAATGGACATATATCTGTGTAGCCAATTTCTTCTGGACGGAATGCTAATATGTCCCTAAATTCACTAAATAATTTTCTAGCATCCTCTTCATCTCTTCTGTGAATTGTTTTGTTTATGTCAATTTCTGAAATTTCTTGCACTAAATTTGGATATTGGGCGATAGAATTTATTTGCACAGTTTCTTGTTCGGGTTTTTCGTCAGTGTTGAAATCAAAACATTCCTGGTCGGAGATGGGGTTTCCAAGCATTAGTAACATGTTCTTGTGTAAAGTTATTTTCTTGTTGCTTGCATTAACTGCAATTACGCAATTTCCGTTTGCTGCGAGCACTGTTCTTGGGATGAGCACGCGATGACGATAATGGATGTTTTGAATTGGTTGTGCAAGTATGTTGGAGTTAGGGATTTCACCATCAATGAATACTTTTATTGTTGCAATAGTCCTTGGTTCAATTATTTGATTGCTTGCAATTCTGATGTTGTAAATCCTTTCTTCTTGTATTATTTCCTCTGTTTCGTTGGGTTGTTGTGATTCTCTGTTTTGAGTTTCGACATCCTGCTGTTCAATGTCTCCTGTTTCTATTTCGTCTTGAGCTATTTGTAGAACAGTTTGTTGTTCTGCAGTGTTGTAAAATCTATTCAATGGGTGTTTTGGTTTTCTAATGAAATATATTAATGTTGTGTCGCCATTTTTTATGCAGCCTTCCTGCATGTCAATATTTAATTTAAATCTGTCTAAGAAATCGATTCCAATTAGTGCTGTCAACGGTGCGTCTACAGCTAAGGCTGGATGTATGTATTTACGTGATCCTATTGTAATTTCCAAATTTATAATTCCGCTGTCGTTCATGGGTTTTCCTGATGCATTTACACATTTTATCAATGAGTTTTGAATTTTTTGAAAGTTTTGAACTAGGCTTGCATTGACAAGACTTACTCCTGCTCCACTGTCAATAGTTACTGGACCTGTCCATGTTCCAATTTTTGCTGGTACTTCTATTGCTCCTGGGAGTCCGAATTTTGATTCATTGATAGGGATGATTCTTATGATCAGAGTGGCTGTGTTTGTCTGATTGTTTGTGGAATTGTCATACCTTATTGTCTGTACATTATCTCGTGTTTCGTGTCTGTTTAGAAGTTGTTGATTTTGATTTGTATTTCTGCGTTCTATTGTTGGTTCTGTTGGAAATAATTGTTGCCGCCTCGGTGGCCGTTGTGTCTGGGGTGCTGGAATTGTCTTTGGTCGGGTGGGTGGTCTTGATGAAAACGTTGCTCGTTTTTTGAGTTTTGGGTCGGGCAATTTCTTGCAATATGGCCGAACCCGTTGCAGTTGTAGCAAGTAAAATCATTTGATAAAATCATCTGGTCGTTGATTGTTGTGTTGATGCCCTTTTCCTCTGTTATTATTGTAATTGTTGTTCCCTCGAGGTCTATAGTTACTTGACCCGCGTCCTCTGTTACCGTAGTTGTGCTGTTGATTTCTGTTTTGGTGGTGGTTGTTGTTGGTATTGTGATTGTTGTAATTGCCCCGGGGTCTGTAATGTCGATCCTGACCTCTGGTATTCCCTCGTCTTTGTTGATTTGCTTGCATTATGGCTTGTTCTTCTTGTTCTTCCTCATCACTGGAGTCCTCTTTTCGAATTGTTACTCTATTGGGTGCTGAAATTCTGATTGCTGATTTTACTTCCTTTTGCGCTTCCACTCTGTTGCTTAATGTTGCGAGCTGGATTGTGAGGTTTGTAAGTGCTTGTTCCAGACTGTCTGGGATGGTCGCTACTACGTTTGCTGAAACTCCTTTTTTCTCATTGATTTCCAATTCTCTGAGTCCATTTGGCTCTTCGTAAATCCGGAGATGTTGCATCAGGCTGTCAAATGTTTTTAATGAATTTTTATCCAATGATCTCAAGTACTTCTGTGTGCTGACATCAAATAGTTCTCTCATTTTTTCGATCACTTTTTCTTCGTCAATTCTATTGAAGTTGTTGTCGCTTCTGTGCATGAATCTGAAGGCAAAGGCTGATGGCATTTCATTTTCCTTTTGCTTGAGCTTCATGGCTTCGAAGATGTCTCCCTCATGCCTTTCTACTACTTCTTTTGGGATTTGTTCTTCCACATTTCTTTTGAAGGTTTCGTAGCTGAGTGCCGCGTTTGTGGCGGATTTGTCAAATTGATGGAAGAATGTTTTTGCTATTTCGTTCTTGCACAGTACTTGTTTTACGATGAGTTTTTTATTGTTGTCTGGCAGATTCATTTCCATCCAGTAGACTTCCAAGTCTTTCATAGATCTCAATGCAATTGGTTTCGTGAATTCAGGTAACGGTGGTGCTGGTCTTGTAATGATCGTTTGAGTCGCCATGATGTCGTATAATCGTGGACCTATGTTCTCGTATGTGTGATCGCTAAAACTATTTTGGACAAATGGGTCCTCGTCTGGGATTGTGTTGTAATGGTGTTCGCTTAAGTCGTCCCAGTCGGAACTGTCGTCTGCTTCGCGCTGATCTCTCCTACTTGATGTATTTGATTCGTCACTTTCCTCTTCTTCTTCGTTGTCGTCTTGATCTTGCTGCTCGGATTGCTCACTCGCGTTGTCGTCTTCTCCAGTACTTACTTCTTCGTTTTCTTGTTGTTGTTCGTTTTCGCTTCCATGTGTGACTGTTGTTGGTTTTCTCTTTCCTGTTCTGTATTGTGTTGTTCTCGTTGCTCGTTGTTAAGGCTTTGCTCTTGTGTTGGAGAATTTTGTTGTCGATGTCTAAGTGAGTGTTCTAGCTCGTTTCTAAATTTTCGGTTAAGATCAGATAATTGTTCTTCAATGTTTTCTTCATTTGGCTTTGATGATTCGTGTTCTGAAGTTAATGTGTGGCAAGTAGAGTTGCCATAAGCCTGTCGTGTTGGTGACCTTATGAAGTTACTAAATGATGTCGCTCGTGGTGGAGGATTTTGTTCTTCAAATTTTTGTCTTTGTAATTCTACGTATACCTTACGGAGCTTGGGATTGTCTATGCATTTTGGAGGAAGTGGTGTTGCTTCCAAGTACTCTCCAAATTTATGTGTGTATTCATGTACTTTCTTCAATGTCTTTTTGATAAACCTGTCTAGCAAAGTCCGAGAAACGTCTTTCTGTGCAATCCCTTCTTTTGGTGAGCTTGTAAGCGTTGGTTCAAACGACAATGAGCCTAGCTCAGTGTCTGGAAATATTTTATATGCATTTTCGTTGAATTTCAGTAAGGAGGGGTTTACCTGATTTTCTGTTAATTCAAATAATTCGAAACTAGATTTCGTCTGACTGTGATGGGATTCATGTTCAAGTTGCTGATTTAGCGATTTTGGTGCACTTTGGGTACTTCTTCGGGTAACTTTGGTGACCCATCTTCATTCGCGAGGTTGTACTCTAGCAATTTTTGTCGCGAGAGAATTTTGCATCTTTCTAGGAATACTCGTCTCTCCACTGTGAGATGTGCATTTTCGTGACTTCTATCGTTGATGTGTTCTAAGATTTTTTCGTCAAGTGATATTTTTGCGATTTCTTTGCGATCTAAATAACCTACCCACTTTCCTTCTTTATGCTCAAATAATTTGTCGCTTTTGTTGGTCTCAAATTTGAAGATATTCTTGAATGCACTCATACTTTTACTGAATCTAAAACCATCTGTGTGACCATTCTCTACCTTTCTCTGTGACGATCTCAATATGTGGCAATGTGAGGTCTGACTCAAATTGCGCGATGCTCAAACGGGTTTTGGTCATATTTATGCCAAAGATATCGTTAATACTTTTTACAAATACCTTAATGTCGATCGTGTTGTCCTGGAAACTCACGTAGTATAGGCCGTATGGGATGGAGATGGTAACCTTGGATTTCAGTGATTTTCGGAAAACCGCGTCACGAGAATAATTATCGTAGACATTTTCGTCAGAGTAGGCTTTGAAATTTACGGAAATTAACTGCATCCTTGGGGTGTTACCAGCTAAAAAGTGGTAAAGCCCGCATCTCCACCAAATTCTGTTATGTACACTTTGATGAATGCTTAATGAGAGGTATGGATGCACTTGTAGATGAATCAATGACTTCAGATATTCGCACTGTTATACATATCTATATACTCTTTATTTACTTCTCGTATCTTATTCTTCTCTTCTTACACACCGAACTCCCTTCCAAGCTCTCTCAACCTCTTATATAGACATGCTATTTTCCTCCTTGTTTATGTGCTTACAGACTAAACATACAATAATTGCACTACTACACTTTGTCCTCTTCCTTGTCTTGCTTCACACATCCCGTCGTATCTTTTACCGTAGTCACAACTACATGTATGTGACACTTCCCTTACTTAAAATATGGACTCCGGGCCATAAAAATTCACTCCGCTGGACAAAGTGCAGGGTCAGCGCTCCTATCAAATTTCCACATGTGAGCACTTGTTCACCGTTCTAATGCTTAAGATTACCCATGTAATTTTCTACACTGTTTAAAAATATTATCTTGAATATTCTATACAATGTATTTTTCTTACGTTGCTAAAATGTTTCCTATACCCATGTAATGTTATACTATTAGTTATATTATCTATATGTTACTTTATTAACGCATGTTTACAATTTTTGCCCCACTTTGCCTGCTTGCTTTTCCTTTTTATTTCTCTCCGGGCTTCTTCCAGTGGGACATCTCTTCTCTTCTTTTTCGAGAAAAATATTCTCCTGAATATTTGCAACTATAATATTGTTCTTATAAATACGTGTTTATACTTATACAAATTATTATCTCACGAACAGTTATTATTTTATCGTGTGTGTACGTCTAATTATATCTTTCTACTGACATTATTGTATGTGTGCAAGTTTTGTATTTATTATTTTTTAACAAACTGAATTTTTTCAACCTGTGACTATTAAGAAAGTGTACTTTTTACGTTCTTTTTTGTTTTATTTGTGTTTGTGCGATATTTATGTATGTGGACAGTTCCTGCGGGACATCCACATACATATGCACTGCACTACACGGACACTCACCACAAAGGTCACCTGTATTAATTATTTTTGCTGCTTTTTATTAACATATTTTAATTTCTATTCTTACTAACATAGTTTCATTTTAAGTTTTTTACTTTATTTAAAATATATTTTCTATATAAGTCTCCTTCTATTATCTCTACTATATTCTGTTCTTTTCGTTGATACAATGAGAAGGCTTTGTGCACTTGCTTGCGGCGACGGCCGCCCTGATAGGTTTCTCGATCCCGGTATTCTGAATATCGGGTAGCCTATCTAGTGCAAAATTCAATTGGCGATGACAGGAGTGAGTCCTCAGCCCTACATTGTATTACTTTTCACTTCCGAGGTATGCGGAAGTCCCAATCCCCCCGTAATAATATTTACAATTTTTTATTCTACTTCTCTGTTCTATGTATTTAGTTAACTATCTCTTACTCGTGCAGCTGCATATACTGCACTTATGCATATGTACATATCCTACTCATATATTATTCTTTTTACGTTATTATCTTACTGGTTATGTATGTATTTTCTATGTGTGAATGTGTGTATATTACGTAAAGCATATGTGTATGTATTCTCCATGTATTTTAATATTAACAATTTTAAGTTTTATTCCTGTGTCTATCTTAGTATTAAATTATTCATTATTTAACAATATTAAAATAATTCCTTATCCTATTTTACTTGTGTTTAACAATTCAATCATTATTATTTTAATTATTTTTATTATACAATTCTAAAGAAAGATTTTAGTAATTACTTCTATACTTAAATTATATTCTTGTTTTGTTTCTCTTGTCTGTAAAGATAAAATTAAATTATTATTTCCATTCAACTCATAGGATTTTGTTGCTGATTTAATTTTTAAGGATTATACTTATCTGTGAAAAGAAATTCCTGTAATAATTTTTATTTTATTTTTTATTTATTTTTGTTTTTTTTTTAAATATTTTATTTCTTTTTAATTATTATTATTTTTATATTTTCTTTACCCTTACTGCTGCTTACGCCCATGGGTCCCATTCCTCCGCTGAATCAATCTCGTCCAGAGATGAACCAATCTCCTCCTCCTGGTCGTTTTCCACTGGAAATCGCCTTGCCCTGAATTCCTCGTTGTTCATATTTGTTGCTTCATAGAATGTGGCCGTATTTTCATTCCCAATTTTGGCAATGGTCCCATGCATGGCTAAAATCCTGTTCAGGTTGTCCCCGGTTGGCAATCCCTTGTCGAAGTTGCGTGTGTCTTCCAGTGTCCAAATTTCTTCAGTGTTATTGTTGTCATTTCGTTCGCGGGCTTCTCGCAATTTTTCCTCCATTTTCCTTCTACAATCGAGCCTTATCTGAAATTCCAAGTCCTATTCATCGTCGCTGCTTGGCAATGCTGTTAATCTGGGTATTTCATTGTAGCCGATATCTCTGTTGTATTCCTTCCGCATTCTATTTAGTTCCATTATATTAAATGCTCCTCTGCATTTAACCTTTCCAACGACAGTGGTCCCCTGTCCTGTATACACGTTTGTTTGCACCGTATTCAAATGTCCTCTGCAATTCGCTGCACCGCAAGTGGGACCAACGCTTGTTATTATTTCACTTTCATTATTACTGTCTTCATCAGGCTCGTTTCTTCTAAATAAATTATTCATGTTATGCGTGCTGAAGGTAATGATCGGCAGTGTTGTAGTTCTTGTATTTCTTTGTCGTGCATTGCCTTTATATCGTCTAAACATTCCGCCTGCTGCCCTTGCGGTGGCTTGATTTCTATAGTTATTTCTTCGTCTCCATATGAGCCTGTATAACTGTTGCGGAATTAGTCGGTGCTTTTTCAAATAGATAATCATCATTACTATAGGGATAAGTAGTGTAAGCCCGGTTGTCCATAGAATCAAAAACAATTGTTTTTCCGTCTCTTGCTCCTTTTTCACAGTTTCTTTGGGCTGTATGCCGTTCACGCTTACTGCCAAGAAGAGAGGGATTCTGAACACTTTAATAGTTATCCATAGCATCCATATGACCTGTATTATGTTCCATGCAGTGTGTGCCAATGATATATACTGCAGATGTTCCTGTGGGATGAATTGTGTGTAGCTGCTCATTTCAACGTTCTCCTTGAACGCGGGCAGATCGGCGACCACTTCAGGTTTGAAGGTGATGACCGGCGTCCTCGACCTCCACTTCATGTCCGTTATTGTAGTTTCATTGTGGAATATTGTAAATTCATTTATTTCAATGTCATTCACTTCACTTCACTTAGAACAATTGGAATTGTTTTAATTATAGTTGGTATTTTCACTGTAAGTCCATGGCAGGGAAACTGTCCTGTGACGTTAAATTTCCGTGTAATTAAAGTGCACTCTCAGGGAAGCTGCACTTCATGGGCTCCCTGTTCCTTTAATTTGGAGATGTTTGTCATCTTTCCGCTTTCACACATAATTGTTACTTCTTCATTTGGGTTGATGAGGGAAACAAGCTCGTCGGTGATCCTATAAATTCTTGTTTTTCCCTCGTATGGATTGCAGGTGGTCGAACATAATTTTAATTCTTCACTTGTTTTTGCACTGATAATATTCTCCAGGCACTGTAGCTGTGTTTGGGGAATGTAATTGTGAACATTTATTGCACATATACTGTCAATGTAAGGATCGCACCTCAATGGCACAACCGCGCTCATGTCTGTTGCCACAAATTCTTCAAGAATGTTCATGTAGCACAATTTGTCATCCGTCATAAAGGGAACATTTTTAAGTTCGATTACAGACCAGTTGGCCCGCTTGGATATAACTGGAATTTTCACGGTTATTTTGATTCCACTGTTGTCAATATTACATGACGCGATGTTATGAGAGTAATATTGAGATATGCTGTGTAAGTTTATGGCCAGCTGATATTCAGTATTTGCCATTACTTTCTGCAGTTTGTAGAGTTCTCGCTGTAAATCCTTGGGTTTAATCAGAAATTCTGGAATTTTACCCGCTCTGCAGATTGCGATGGAAAGCTCCCATTTTGTGAGAGTGGCAAATTGAAGTAAATCTTGTGTGTTTCTCAGAATGGAGAGTTCATGTGTCTTAAGTAGTTTGGCCAAGACCTGGTCTTCATGCTCCAATTCATGTGCGTTGTCAATGACGGCTTGTATGGCTTTAGCGGTTGTGGATGAAAATTCATTTAAAGCGTTGTTTACCTTTATAATGTTTTTGTGTTCTTCCGTTAGCTGATGCTGGACTTCAGATTCGTCCTTAACAATTTTGGAGTTCATGTCCGAAATAATAGAATCTGTTCTTTCCTGCTGTTCAAATCCGCAGCACCAACCGAAAAGTTTGGATACGGGTGTTAACCCAAGGCCTTGATCATACGAACGCTTGCCGCGTCTGGAGTTTATGCTAGCCAAGTCAGTCACTGAATTGTCCTCACTATGTAACTCCAGCAACTCTTCCAGCTTTTGAAGCAGTTTATCCTGCTTCTTCCATAGTTCACTCTCTTCTCCATTAAATGTTCTCCTGTAGCCCTTTATGAAGTGAGGATGTTCGAATGAAAATTTTATAGGAATTGTTTTTTCGTGCACAATAACTCCAGGGAGTTCATGAGTATATACGCCTTTGATTATTTTTATTGGCACACTCACTTCACTCATAATTACTGCTGCAAAACCACACAGCAATAAAGCTAGGCACTTCATTGTGTCACTTCTCCCCAATTTTGATTCCACACGTTAAAGAAATTGTGTTTGTCGAAAATGATGATGAAAAATGTTTTATTATAATGCTCACAGCAATGTCTGATCGCACTCTGGTCGCATATTGTTAATTTAATTACATTCCAACTTAGGAACATTGTTTTTAAATTCCTGTGATTATTTCACTTTCCTCTTGTTCTGGAGTCAGCATTTCATCTTGCTGGTCTCGATGCTCAGTACCCTCCGTACCTTGCTCTCTTTCCTCATCTTCCCGTTGCTGTTCTACATTTTCCGCAGGAGTTGTGTTTTCTGGCTGTTGTTGCAATCTTTTGTCATTTATGACTTTTAAAATACTATGTATTTGCTGCTTTGTCTCTGCCACTTCTGATGTCATCAGTTCTAATTCTTCTAAGTCCTTCAACAAATTCTTTTCGCATGTTTCATAGTTCATTTTTGCAATTTTTTCTCGCCAATCACCTAAATATTTTGTGTTAAATACACTTTTTGACCAGTACAGCATTTGAAAAAATGTTCTGTCTGTTGCTAACTTTACTGACTCTTGTGTCTTCC
>JAQGAK010004049.1:0-13177 GCA_034696945.1 Lipothrix lubbocki
TAAATTCACCATGACGAATATTCGTGTTTGATAATGGTGAAGCATATGACAAAATAGATTGTCGTGTTAGGTTTCCTATAATGCTGCACATTTCGTAGACCGCTTTGGGCAAAGGTATGGCAAATGAAACAATTTGTAAAAGATTATAAAATTAATTAATTGTTGCACCCAAATAATTTGGCTTTTTGATACAGAATTCAGTATTAGTATTTTTTCTTAGACAAATTTACCGGCCTGCACGAAATTTAATGACATAATCATGTTCTCCATGCTATGAACCATCCGCTACGTATTTTTTAAATAATTATGGGCCTTATTCTGAAGCCCTTTGAATAATTGTTTATATTTAATTTTGGCGAATTTCTGTGAAATTTGCGTAAACTTGTAATTTGTATAATTCACGACATCATTGCATTTACTTTACGTTTATTATATTTTAAAATTAAAATTCAGGATTTTTGATCGCTTTTATAATTTTTGCTTAGCTGCTTTTTTGTCCTTAAATCAGAACTTTCAGTCTTGCAAATGCAAATTCCTTCCTTATGGAATCTGAACCATTTATGTGCAAAGACTGCTTTAAATCATTTAAATAGTTTTTAAGGTGCTTTCTTATTTAGAAAAAAAATTATAAATGAATATTATCATGTGTGTCAGACTTATGTCAGACTCATGCGCCAAGTCTCAAAATAAACTAGACGTTTGATATTAAGACCTTTTCTGTGACAATGTCTATACTAGTTAAAAATTAAAGTTTCCTAAGAAACTAAATTTTGCATTCAGAGCGCGTGACCCCTAGGTAAAATATTTACTTGTCAATCAGTACAGAGTAAATATTGCGCAATATTACAACAATGCTGTGGTAAGCGTTCCCCAGTGGACAAAGTGCATACGTACTGTATCGAACAGAGGCGTCGAAAGCTTTGGGATCTGGGTTGGGCAAGAATACTGTCATAGCGACCAAATTGAAGGGACTGTGACAATTTCGTTTTTTTTGTCCCGGAATTTCGCCAAACAATTCCCAGATTTTTCAGCACTTTGGCCCTAATTTGCTCACTGTATCTATAGCCTTTCAGTTTTATTTAACGTGCACGTTTCATTTATAGTACGTATTTCACTTTATTTTGCGTTCATCGATTTTAATGGCTAAAAATGGATCAAAACGATCTAATAAAATTTGTTTCCTGGCTAAAATTTAGTTTTTGTATACAAATTTGGTAACACATTTTTGAACTGAAATTTCACCTAATTTTTAGCGGAAATTTTATACTGTTCCGCGTATTTTAGCAAATCCTAAATCTAAATATTTTGTCCGAATGACGCCGGACGACGCAACAATGATTGTCAACATCTAATAGTACTTAATACTTGTGTTGGAAGTAAAACGCTCCTTATAGTTGCGGGTGGTTTTTACATATTAAACGTTGTTAATAAAGTTTATAAGGGTGCATTCGGTAATTACGTCATCCAATTTTTGAATTGACACCCATCTCCCCTCATATGGTAAATCCCTCATAAAAATAACATATAAGAACATTATCGAAAAATGGCGGAATCTTGGACCCTCCCCCGCCCGGTTTTTTGCTAATGTTATTAAAGATATCGTAATTAAATATATTCAAAAAGTAATCGTTGTTACACGTATTAATATCTATTCAAATTCCAGAATTTAATAACTCATTAAGGGCAGCGCAGCGCCCCTCCTAGGGAAAATTTTATTTTATTCCGCGCGTTCCTGTTCCTCATAAGGTAAATCACCCATAAGAATAACATTAAACATTATCAAAAAATGGCGGAATCTTGGACCCTCTCCTGCCTGGGTTTTGATGGAGTTATTAAAGATCGAAACAGGATTAAATATTTTCCGAAAGTAATTGTTATTAAACGTACATATTAATAAATTTTTGAATTCCAGAATCTAATACGTTATATCTACTATAATACAGCATTTTCAAAATTTATCAGTTGTTGTTTGAAAAACTTTTACGCTCCTCTACTAAACGATACTTAAAGGCCTGGACAAGAAGCCAGCTTGAATTTTAACCGGCAATGCCATTTAGAGTGAGCATTCATTATTTGCGCTACTTTCTTTTAAGTGGAAATCCACAGTTGTAAACGTTTCATATTTTACAATAAATACCAAACTCCCAAATGAGAAAATGTATGTTTAAATTCTTGTATATTATAATTTCTTTTTTTTCTAATATTATATTTTGTCAGGGTGGGCATGGCGGGCAAATCGCCCACCTTCCCACACTGCTCTGGCGCCCCTGGTATCTAATTTAAACATAAATTTAAGCACGCATTCAAAACTTCTAAGAATGGTATCACCTATTATGGTTTTTTTGGTCCGAAGTAATTAGTGCTTGAAATAATATGTATTCATTTCTTCTTGATGGGCGTAAATTAATTTGGCTGCACAGATGAGTGGGAATAAGTTAATAAAGAAATATTTATTTGGTTATATTTTTCATGTAGAAACGTAGTACATACGCGCTTTCATGTCAATGGATATGAATGCCATAATGGCAATGAGGTCGTATACACTTTTGAACATATTTCCTTCCAATGCATTACTAAATGTAAACTTTTGTTAACCGGGCACTTTCTATGAGAGTACTCTCTTTTACTTTACTAAGCTTTAATTAGTACCAGTAAAAGAACCATTTTTAATAGAAACCTGGGCATTCTAGGGATTTTCCCAATTTTTTCAAAAGTTTCCACATATGTATAAATAAAATGGTACAAAAGACCAACTATAGCGTCAATAAATTGATAACACTTTGTAATAATAATTGTAATAAAATTCTAAATACGTAAAAATTGTCACAATTATATAAAGAAAAAAATTTCAAAAATAATAAAACAAAATTAGCTTGAAGTTATAAAAATGCCCGAAATTTCCCCCGATTTTCTGCTTAAAAATACCAAAAAATGTCAATGCCTAAAACGTCATAATGCCCTGAACTGAAAATGCCCAATTTAGCTGCAAAATCTTTTTGGGATGACGGAACAAAACTTATTACTCCTGGTATAAATTCTGTCCCTCATATTTCACCCTGGACGTTATCAACCATCGGTTGAGTGCAACATTGTGGCAGCTTCTGTATTTAATATTTCAACCATCACTTTGCGGTAGAGAAAAATTAGAAGAAGAGCACAAATAGTCCAAGGACTACTACAACTGTTCTTTTAAACCAATAATGCGAAACAAATTAAATTCCGAGAAATTGAGTTTGATGTAATTATATGTAGGTGTTTAGGAACGTAAGCAACGTAACAATTTCAATTTGGTTAAATTTGTGACCAAATTGTAAATGTTGACAAATGTTCTTTAAGGAACAAATAATTAGGACTTGTTCCCTCAGTCAGCCAAAGTCTTATAAATATTTTCGTTCCATTTTCAAGGTTGATGACTGATGAGGATCAGCTTATTTGGCATACGGTCCGACATAAAAAGGTTACAGTGTAGAAGCTTCTCTAATCCCTTTCGTTTCACAACTTTTCCTGCCAGCCTCGGTAAATCGATGGGTATTGCAAGATTTTGACATGACAAATTTTAATAGAATTTTGTAATCATTGTTTCGTTAACGCTAGTATTTAACTGTTGCTAACGCTTACGTTTAAGCTTTTTATTATTATACAAGTATTTGTATATTTAGGTTTTCATGTTCTTATTATACTTTTATTTTAACAAATGTATTTCTTTCATATTTATACAAATACACTGATCACGTGTATTACTAATATTATACCCAGAATTAGTATATAATTTATTTAAAAATAAATTTTAATTTTCAAATAATTACATGAATAGGGAAATAAAATCCGTAAGCTCAAACCGCGATCAGATTCGGAAATCACAGATAATCGCAGACAGTGCACTGTTTCGTACTTATTATGGTACTCATCAGTGCGATGTAATCTGATAACTTCTTGGAGCTGTTAGCTTCGTGATCACTAACAGTAGACTGAAGACGGACGTAGAATTTGTTTTTTAAAAACACAAATAATGAGAAATTCTAGGCTTCAGAGCTACTTGCTCAAAAAATTAAAAAGTTTATTTGTCTGCAATTTTTGATGAGAAGACAAACAGCCAACATCACCATGGTGCTCGACAAATCAAAACAAATATTATTATACCAGCCATTACTGGTTACTTTTAGGGTTATTAAATGAAGAAAATCAATTCACGATATTTAAATTAATTTTATTTTTCAAATGAATCTCTTATTTTAAAATAAGAGATTCTGTAGATTTACTTCTCTTTCATCATTCTATTCCACCAAAGTCCTAAGTTTGTAATTTGTATAATTGACATGGATACATAGATCGCTTTATATTTAGAAGTTACAACTGTAGTATTGTATTATGTTACCTTTATGTTTTATGTGTTACCATAAGCAGAGTTTGATGATATATAATATTTACCAGGAATTTGTGAAAAACTCTTAGACTGCATCTAAATTAAACCATTTAAGCACCAAAAAGATTTGTAGTAACTTTGCATGTATTTAAATCGAGACGCCGAAGATCGAATTTAATGCCAGAAAACGGTAAGACCGATTTTCAGGGACGCCGAAGGTCGAATTTAGTGGTTTTACCATGGCGGCAATTGCTAGAAAACGGTACGACCGATTTTTAAGATTTTTGATACAAATTAAACATAAACCAATAATCTCGAATCAATTTTTTAAAATTTAATTGTTTCTAATTTCTTCGTACAGAAATGCGCAATATAGACCTAAAAATGTAACTTTTTTTAGCTCTGCAAGTCCAAATATCAACCAAACTCGTATGGCATATTTTTTATCAAATTCAGCACAAACACACAACTGACTCTTGCTATAAGAGATCTCCTTATAAGAGAACTCTCCCTGTAAGAGATCTTTTAGACCCATTTATCATGCATTGTTATATGCATACTAACTCTCTCTATAAGAAAATTCCGATACAATAGACTGGTTTTGATGATTTATAGCGTTCTCGTATAGCGAGAGTTCAGTGTACCTTATAATCAATAAACAACAATTTTTAATACACGCACAATTTGCACCGCAAATTCCAAAAGTGCTAAAAATCGTTCTCCCCAATAATAATTGTTTGCAGGTTAAGTCTGATTTCATATTTGTGCTCTTCGCATCATTTGTTTCATTTTGAGTATAAGGTCGACCGGGTCGTGTTAAAAACTGGCTTAGTGGTGGACAGTTTAGAAAATGGTGCACGTCGCAAATCAGAAATTGTCTGATATGGCGCTATCGTTAGTATTTATTTATTTATAACAGCATTCTTATAAAAGGTTGAGTGAGTTCTTATCGTCGGAGACAATAATGATTTCAAATTGACAACTTAGTTTATAGTTTAAAACAGGGATGGGTACCTTAAAAATACGGTTTACGTTACCCAGTCATACGTTACTGGCTTTTCATTTTTCGTTATCAGTTTTCGTTTGGTTACTAAACATTAAGGTTAGTAATACAAACGGTTATCATGTGGAATAAATTCGGTTATAAACGGTTACTAACGGTTATTGTTAATTTTTGTAAATGCCTAAAAAATTAAACCACCCACTCTTAAATTTTCAATGCAGTGTTCTACGGTTTATATAAATATAATAAAGGTCAAAATTTGAAGTAATTATTAGCATAAGCTATTTAATTAATTTTTAGTAGATCACATAATCACATCAGGTGTTGTAACCTGCAATAAAAATTTGTATTTAAGAATCCGAAATTTTGTTACTAGACTTATGCTTGGCTATTTTCTGTCAGACATTTATTTCGTTTAAAATTTCAAGTAAATAATTTGTAAAAACTAACTGTATTTTCGAAACAGTAACACAATTCGCTAAATAATTTGTTAGAAAAACAAACAAAGTTTGTAATAACATGATAGTAATTTGTAAATACGCAAACAAATGTCAAATACTACAAAGTTAACACTATCATATGCTTGCAATTTGTATGTACATACATATACAATATTGATTTGGTTGTCATTTGTTATATTTATAAACACGATAACCTAAATAATTTAGGTACCGTAAAATAACCATAAACTTTCGGTTTGCGTTAGTGTTTTTGTTATTTTAAAATTGTGTTTTCCGTTTGGTTTTTGAGTAACCGAAATATGAGTTTTTCGTTTTCGTTATTGGAAACGGTTTGTTAATTTTTTCGGTTAATAACCGTTTTGAATAACGTTATCCGATAACGATACCCGTCCCCGGTTTACAATTAACATTCCTAATGAAGTTATTTGAAAAAATTTCAATGCCATCAAATATTTTTGTAAATATCTTTTATTTTTCGAATCGTGAGTTACCATGTGTCGCTGATGAGTCGAATTGCGTTTATTTATTTATTTATTGTAAATATTGAAATAATATTATTTTTATATTATTATTATTATTATTATAAATATTATTTACCATATTAACAAAGTGTTTTTGCCTAATTATTTTTTAAGTATTCTAAACAAACAATTTAAACAAAATATCCTGAAACGTCCAGATGTGATTAGGAAACAATAAATGACTAATTAATTTATTTACAGTTTAATCCTTTTACTCGTTCAAATTCGTTTGCATTTATTTCATTTTTATCCTTTTACTTGTTCAAATTTGTTTGCATTTGATTCATTTTTATCCTTTTACTCGTTTAAATTCGTTTGCATTCAATTCATGTTTATCCTTTTACTCGTTCAAATTCGTTAACGTTCAAATGCATTTTTGGCAAGTTCAATTTAATTCACTCATTTTATGCGTGCACAATTAAAAAGTTCAGTTCAAATTCATTCATCAGTTTATAGTCGTTCATTTGTTATTAAGACTTGAAGCATTTTTAAGCAACATTATTATAGTTTAAATTTGAAAAAATACAGATTTGGCGCAAAAATGCCGGAGACCCAATTCTTCGCCAAATACAACTTATGGTTTCTCAAAGCCCCTAGGAATTCCGCGTTTTTTGGAATTTTCAGAAATTCAAAACCTTTACTGAGCAATGGAATTGCGCTCCTAGAATTCCGACAAACCCAGTCAATTAACAATAAAGTTCACGGAAATTCAAGGAATTTTATACTACTTCATTATATGAACATATTATAATAATATACTATCAGCATTTGCTTCGACTATTAACAACTTGGGGTCGCATCCACATTCAAAAGAGGATTGCTTTTCACGATATGACGTATGAATAAGATTTTTAAAATGTGACGTTTTGTTCCTGCTATATTGATTACAGTACTATACCTAATTTTAAAACAATTAACAAAATGAAATGGTAAAATATACTGAGGATATATTTTTATTTCCCTTTAGCTGTTATTAAAACAAGTAGGCTTGTAATTATTGACTCGTTGATTGAATTTTTATATTGTATATATTTTATAGTATAGCTTTCAATAAATCATTTACTTTACCTAATTTATAAATTTAAATGGTGACGTGAATAAGTATGAGAAATCCTTAAAATCGCATACTGCGATCAGATTCGGAAAACTCAGTTAATCGCAGACACTTACTTTACGCTTTTACATTGAAGAAATATTTACGGGCGGACTGGACGTACTCGTGTCTTGATTTCATAACACTGCGACTTAACATAAATAACGTGGCACTCACAAATTAAAATAGCAACGCTCAAAAACACGAAGGCTAAACCTGTGAAAAGCTGATACCCGATTATGAGATACGCCAACACACACTGGACTCTTGCTGTACAAAATCTAACTTTAAAACACCGCTGAATTTCTGTTTAAAGGAGAATCTCCTATAGAGAACAGTAGTATTGTATTATAAATCCATTATAGAAATGAGTGTTTATGTGTTACCATTAGCAAAGTTTCGTAATTAGTAACTTCTGAGCTTATCTGCAGACGAATTCGATGATATGAATATTTTACCACGAATTCGTGAACAATTGGTAGACTGCATCTAAATTAAACAATTTGGGCACAAAAAAGGTTTCTATAGTAACTCTGCACGTATTTAAACCGGGGCGCAGAAGGTCGAATTTAATGGTTTCATCCTGGCGGCAATTGCCAGAAAACGGTACGACCATTTTCATGATTGGGGATACAAATGAAACATAAACCAATTATCTCGATTCCCTATTTTTAAATTTAAAATTTTGTAATTTTTTCGTATAGACATGGCAATATAAACCTAAAATGTAATCCGTAGAGTTACGTTAGAATAGCAAGTGTAAAGATGCGACCTCGGAAATTGTCGCAGATTTCATATCCGTTACTCAATGGCTCTGCATTTAATATTAAATGTAATGATTTAAATAAATTTAAAAATTAATATCAAACTATTATTCTATTTATTGCATTTTTTCAATTATTCTTCTAAACTATACTTTTAATAGCAACAGATTCAACAGATCATTGTTTACACCTTTTAAGAGCAGAAAATCAACTTTACTTTTCAGCTTTTGTTCTGTCATTTAATTTATTATTTTTTTAATTATTGCAGTGACCCCATTTATTTGATTTTAAAATCACCATGACGAATATTCGTGTTTGATAATGGTGAAGCATTTGACAAAATAGATTGTCGTGTTGGGTTTCCCTTATTATTTACATTTAGTAGTAGACCGCTTTGGGCAAGGGTATGGCAAATGAAACAATTTGTAAAAGATTATAAAATTAATTAATTGTTGCACCCAAATAATTTGGCTTTTTGGTAATTCAGTACATATTACTATTTTTTCTTAGACAAATTTAACGGTCCGCACGAAATTCAATGACGTAATCGTGTTTTCCATGCTATGAACCATCAGATACGTATTTGTTAAATCATTATGGGCCTTCTGAAGCCCTTTGAATAATTGCTTATATTTAATTTTGGCGAATTTCTGTGAAATTTGCCTAAATTTGTAATTTGTATAACTGCCATGGATACATGCATCTGTTTATATTTAGAAGTTAATCCAAAATGCTGATCTGGGTTACACGCCATTGTGGAGATTTAATCTTTAAACCAATTCCAGTTATCGACGAAGTAAATACTTCCCATGAATGATGAATGCTCGGAGATTGGAGGAAGGAGGATCTCAGAATTTAATTTACCCACATTTTAGTTTTGTAAGAACACCTCTATTCTTGTTAATTGATTGACTTCAGAATTTACTAAATCAAAAGATTAGATTGGTTATTGTACCTATTAAAATGTAAATAAGTCAAAAAGTATAAGTTTATAAGGGCTGAACTATAGAACTGCAATAACGTCTTCACGACATCATTGCATTTACTTTACGTTTATTATATTTTAAAATCATTGATATGAGGATTTTTGATCGTTTAAACGTTACCCCATCGACCTTGTGCTCAAAATGAAGAAAATCACGCGTAGAACCCAAATACTACAGCCATCACGTCGAAATCACAACCTATAAAGAATTGGTATTGGTGGGATCAGAATTTTTGCATATTACCCTAAAGTAGACGTAACACATGTTGTAATTGACCGATTTTTGTCATACATAGCTTGTTGGAACCGTATTTTTATGAGCTTTCAAATAAGCTATCATGTGCTGTTCTACAGTGAACATTTTGAACTGCTGGTCCTAAAACGCGTATTTCCCTTGTCTACATGCAAGCTTTAGACCGCTGTATCTCCGAAACAACAAAAAAGTAGGAAATAATCAAAAGCGGGTATTCACACACGGTGTGTCTAGTAACTATATGAAAAAAAAATCATCGCCATAGCGACTTACCTGATTGGAGAGGTTTCCTCGTTAGAAATAGAATTTTGTTATTATTGTGAATTTTAAATTATTCTCAGTATAGCCAAGAAGTATGGAAAACCTCAAGTCCTTTGTTTGTTCCTATTTTTAACAACTTCACAGAGTAAGTTTTCAACCTCAGTTTTCCAAAACCATACTGTTAGAACTATATGATATTTATACGTAAAATGGAGTAAACACTCGTAGTCGAAGCAGCCTTGGGATTTTCAGTAGTATTTCTGAATTTAGATTTAGTGTTTTTGTTTAAAATTTGTTAAAATATTTGCTCGTTATGGCTATGACAACATTTGAAGCAAAATCCCTATAACTCTCCAAGGGCCAAATGGAGTGTGATCTTCCACATCGGCGATGTTACCACTCGTACTCTCGATGTTAACTTGATCAAATGTAATATCTCAAATGCTGCCACGTACAGCTGCAGTGACAAAAATGTTAGTTTACATTCTTATTAGAGCTTGAATAAAAGCCAAATTTCAATAACCATTTAATTTGCCAAAGCAAACCAGCAGTTGTAGTAATAAGAATATTTGAACATGTTTATTAGGCGATTAGATGACTTCACAATGACTACGAAATTAAACAACGTATTTTATAATTACATACCGCACTATATCGCACGACTTCCTAGACCATGTTTTTACAACACGCATTCCAAACTTCTAAGAATGGTATCACTTATTATGGTGGAAGTTTAGTCCGAAGTAATTAGTGCGTGAAATAATACTTATTCATTTCTTCTTGATGTGGGCGTAAATTAATTCGGTTGCACAGATGAGTGGGAGTAAATTAATAAGGAAATATTTATTTGGTTATATTTTTCATGTAGAAACGTGGCATTGTTAGAAAGTTATATTTGCCTTATAGTACCTATGCATACATGCTTATATATACATACTTTATATGCACCGGACTCTCGCTATATAAGAGATCTCCATAGCAGGGAACTATCTGTCAGAGATCATATGGGCCCATACCTATCATATTTAGTTATAGTCATGAATTTTCTTAAACCAGCTTATTATACATATAATCCCTAAACTAAATAGCAACTGTCTTCCTATGTAGAATTAATAGACGATGACACAGACGTTCATAGTTTCCTGGGAAATGTTTATAAAAGACATTTTATATCAATTAAACACGATCGTTAAAATGTTTATGAAATAAATCACAAGGTTTTCAATGCTTCAATCTGCTATGTTTATAAATTTTGTTGTCAATTGGTTTACCTGCCCGTGTTTCCTGGAAGCGCCTTTGCTCATTAGAACTTATTTCGCCTTTAATTGAAAGAATATTCATATTTGCTTCAACACAATGATTCATTTACGTTGAAGACAATTACTGGTGTTTATCATTACTTAGAAGTATTCGTTTCCTGGTGCAGACAAACTTGTTTACAAAACATGCCGTTTCTAATAAGTGACTGACAGCCATATTGGTGGTATATACCTTTTATTACTACAACATTTTGAATTATAGAGTATGAATGTTACTCCGATTATTTTTAATCGGAATTGATCGAAAACATAGTTCTCCGATAGTTTTTATTCGGAATACTCGAATAAGTTTTATCATAAGAGACTGATTTTGATGATTTATAGCGTTCACTTATAGCACCTAAAATCTCTCTTAGTACCTAAAATTATGATACAAGCAATCTCAATATTTCACCAACTTTTTCATATAAAACCAAGTGCTACGCATTTTACGTTTTATGTGTTCCTGTTACGTACACCTAGTGTTGGCAAAATAAAAATGCGCTCGTGTTTCTGTCCGCCCTGCTAGAAATTTCCTGCCCACTGCGACAATGCCCTAAAAATCTGCCCATGGCAGAAAATTGAAAATGCCCATTTTTTGGGCAGAAAACTGGCCATTTGTGGTAGAAACCTGGGAATTCTAGGGATTTTTCTAATTTTTTCAAAAGTTTCTATATACAAATAAAATGGTACAAAAAAACAAACTAGCGTCAATCAATTGATAACACTAATAATAATTGATAATCATAATTTACATTAAATTCAGAGAAATTGAATTTGATGCATATTTAGATGTTTAGGAACGTAAGCAACGTAACAATTTCAATTTGGTTAAATTTGGACCAAAATTTTAAATGCTGACAAGTGTTCTTTAAGGAACAAATAATTAGGACTAGTTCCTTCAATCGGCCAAAGTCGAATAAATATTTTCGTTTCATTTTCAGGTTGATGAGGATCAACTTATTTAGCATTCGGCCCAACCTTGAAAGGTTACAGTGTAGAAGCTTCTCTAATCCCTTTCGTTTCACAACTTTTCCTCCTAGTCTCGGTGAATCGATGGGTATTGCATAATTCGGACATTAAAAATTGTAACAAAATTCTGTAATTATTGTTTCGTTAATATACATATTTAAGTTACATTATTATAACGCTTACTTTTAAGCTTTTTATTATTATACAAGTATTAGTATATTAGGGATTTCATTTTCTTATTATACTATTATTTTAACAAATACATTTCTTTTGTATTTATACAAATACACTGATCACGTGTAATACTAATATTATACCCAGAATTACTAGTATATAATTTATTTTAAAAAAAGATTCCAGTAGATTTAATTCTCATCCACGATTCTATTCCACAAAAGTTCTGAGTATCTCTGAGATATCCGATTTGACGGAACATCAGGAAGACGTCAAGTTATTCAAGATAAATTGCAAAATTTAGAATGCATTCTTCAAAATAATTCAATAAAATAACAATTCAGTACATATAAATGTCTAAATTGTTTCGCGTTTTTTGCCACAAATATTCAGACAACTTATTTTTCCCTCTTTCGAGCGAAAAGTTTATTATTATTACTTTTGTCCAGTATATTTGGTCTTTGGTCTATATCGATAGGCGTTCACCATTCTTACCCAATTTTAGAAGAACTGCAGAACACTTTGGTGAAAACTATCGAACACGAAACAAGAAATTACTTGATCGAAAAGTTATAATTTATCAACACAAATTTCTACGTATAATTAAGTTCCAAAATCTAAAATTTTATTCAATTCCGAACACATTTGACAATTTCCTTTGGTTTATCAAATCACACATTAGGAATCAGAACTCCAATTTATTTAAATTCAAATTTTTTTAATCCACTTCAATTTCAAATCGCTTCCGTTTTGGTAAATATTATCGCCATTTTGAAGATCAAGAGCTAGCTAATTTAACAGTAATTACCAATAATTTGAACGCTACTTTTTGTGATATACATACATTATCAGTAATTTCAGACTTATCCTGAATATCGAAAACGTTAATAATTTTTCTGACCTCAAATTTATCAAAAACTAATAGTTTGCATTTAAAAGGTCCCACTTGTGCGCAAAATTTATTTTCCAACAATGCCCATGTATTTAAATGGGAGCCCTAAAGGTCCTGGAAGAGAGTTTCACGGATTT